>JAWQRM010000685.1:0-20441 GCA_033557675.1 Coptodactyla brooksi | reverse complement strand
TGTCTTCCCCTTCAACCTCATTGATTTCTTCGGCCGCTTTTCGTTGTGAAAGACCTTTTTTCCAATAATGGCGCAATAGAACACGGACTTCAATTGTGTAGCTGGACATGGTGGAGGCCAATAACAAAATGAAAATGAAGATGGGAAATATCCGGACATTCAGTAGAAACATATTCAATGTATCATCAAAAAATATTTCGAAATGCATAACTGGAAATGCATTTTTATCTACATTTATCTTTACTCCTGGTGTTGCAGAAGAAAGGAAGAAAGCTGTTTAATTTGCTGATCAAACCATACATGATAACTTGAAAAATTATCATCTACATCCGATTGTTTATTGCTTTCACTAAAATTATCTGCAGAACTACTGTGTTTGCTTCCTGAATTTATGAAACCATCACTAGATTCGTAATCACGGTAATCAGTATTGCAAGTTTGTAATAAAGGTTCATCGTTATCATTGTTACCAGAACATGGTGAATATTTTGACATACCACTAATTTAGAATAATAATTCAGAGGTTGTAATGTCAATGATTGAAATGCTGTTGTACAACTGAGTAACAATACAACATAATATTAGCAAACTGTTCGTATAAGATATGAGAATGAGGAAAAATAATTGCCGATGTTTTAAAATGAAAGAAAATGAAATTGAGAAAGAAATAGCATTTTCTGTGGTGTAAATATCCTTAAAATTGTGTGCAAGGCGATAATAGTGTAACCCACAAAATTGTTATCACTTTGATTTCGATATTTTCTTTGGTAAATAAACTGATATGCTATTTGCATTTATGTTTTGTAGGGATTGAATTGTCTGCATTGATATAGATAGTAAAATAAAAAATCCTTATCAAAATATACAAGTACGTAGAACTCAATAGATAACATAGATAACTCAGGTATAATCTTATCGAAATTTGCGCAAACAAAATAATTTTTGTCATTCTGTGTCCGAAAGACGTGCCCGGATCGACTTCCTAACGATGCCAGGCCTAAAATCGCTGGTACGACGGAGAAACAGTGGAGAGACGGGCGACACGTCCGCCCCGCTAATGAAGAAGGAAGGTAGCTGCGGGGCGCTGATAAGGCCGGCGGCAAGTTTGGCGAGCCTCCGGAAGTGCGAGACTGTGATCGCCCTCACGGGAGTTTTAACGGGTTCCTCGTCGTCGTCTTCGTCTATGACCAGTGTCCACGGCAGCATGGAACCCCTGAGGCCTGTCAATAGACTGCGAGTCTCGCCGCACAGCTCCGCGAACCGACTGTGTTCGCGGTGCTCCAGTTTGCTTACGCTCGCGTCAAGCTCCCGCTACTCGTTGAACACTTCGGTAGGGGGTTTTGTGCCGGTACCCGACGAACCTCCGATACTCTGCAAACTGTGCCTCAGCGAGGTGCCTTCTAAGAAATCATTTGGGATATTAAGTTGTGGATGCTCTTTTTGTTCTGATGTGAGTACATTTTATTAGGTTGTTTGAAAAATAATTTCGTTTTGTTTTTGGCGAAACTGAAAGGCACTTTTCTTAGAAAGTATAAATATTTTATGTAATTACATATTCACCATTTTAGTCAAACACTTTTTGAAATCTTTCTGGCAGTAGCATGATTTCATGCTAATAAAACTTCTGATCCTTGCTGATAAAAACTAATTCCAAGTCATTTTTGATGGCTTCATTTGGAGTAAAGGTTTCGCCGTCCAAAAAAATTTGTAGAGACCGAAACAAGTTATAATCGGAAGGTGCCAGATCTGGAGAATATGAAAGGTATGGTAGTACATCCCATCCAACCTGTAAAAGCTTTTGGTGAGCTACTTAGACTTAGACATTACCTTGGTGACAGTATACTTTAAAATTGATCGTCTATACTTTAAAACATTTTTTGCAAACTTTTGCAAAAAATGTAGCAAACCAGTTTTGACACTGCATGAACGGCATTTGTACCTTGTTTGTAATAAAAAAGCAAAATGTTCCAAAAATGCTGTTTTTAATTCTCCATGGGACACGAAAAGAAAAGAATTGCACAGAAGCGAACAAAATATTTTTACACATAACAGAATTTTGCAATGTCAGCTCTCAGAATATATAATGCATATAGGGTTTAGAATGAGGTTGGTTGGTTAAAATACAACTGACGCTTCTACTGCGAAAAAAACGAAATTACTTTCCGAACAACCCATTATAATTGTATGTAGTGTTTTCATTATCTTGTTTAGATGACCTTGCCCTTGTGCTATCTTCAGTAGAAATAAACTCGCGCGAATTTCTGTCCTTGTCTTTGACTGTAATTCATTCATTAGGTCAGTGTCTACCAAGCTTTTTTCGTCCTGGCGCACTAAGAAACGGCTATTTTTTTTGGCGGCACACCAAATAAAAATCCCAAGAAAATTAAACATTTCTATCAGTATAAATAAAAATAAACAAATTCTTTAATTAGAATTTGTTAATTAAAATTTGTAATTAGAATTAAAATAACATTATCTTATTGAGGTACACTCCAAGAAAAACCATTAATCTTTAAATTATTGCAGTGCATGCGGACGTACGTGGAAATTGAAATAGCGGAAGGAGCCTACGACATTTCCTGTCCGGACGCGCAATGCCCATCACAAGGAATCCTCAACCAGGACGAGGTGAGGAGGCTGGTTGGCGACGACCTGCTCGGAAAGCACAAAAAGTACCGACTGAACCGGGAGATAGAAATCGACAAAAACAGGACGTGGTGTCCGCAGGCTGGTTGCGAGACGGTGTGCAACCTTTGCCCGTCACAGCGCTGCCACCCGCAGAGCGTGCACTGCCCGACCTGCACGCTTGATTTCTGCAGCAATTGCAAGCTGGAGTGGCACCAGGGCATGACGTGCGACGAAAACAACAAGCGGCTGGCGAAACAGGGCAAAGTGGAGGAGGCGGGAATACCGTTCGACTCGGATCTGATCAAGTGCTGCCCGATGTGTAACGTTCCTATCGAGAAAGACGAAGGCTGTGCGCAAATGATGTGCAAACGATGCAAGCACGTGTTCTGCTGGTACTGTTTGGCCAGCTTAGATGTGAGTACTAATACATGCTCATAATTTTAACTCATTGGTGCAAATTAACATTTGAGTACATACTTACTAATTGATTAAAACTTGCAGACATTGCAGACCTTGCACCAGGGTTTTGTACCTTTTTTTATTTAGTTTGCACCTACACTTTTTTGAAACAGCATACCTATATCTGCTGTAAAGTTTCTTTTTGATTGGATTTGATGAAATGTGGGTGACTTTATATCAATCTTGTTATATTTCCGTCTCCTTGTACATGTCGACAGTTTGTAGATATTATTCAAAACATTTCTTCAATTACCGTCAACTGGGATAACATTGACCCAACTTTTTGTGTTTTCTGTGGAAGTAGTCTTTTTAAGTGGCTTGTTTGCTTAAATAAACATAAACCTTTAATTTAGGACTATTCTTAAAATTTCAGATGTTATAAAACCATTTTATTATTTTTTTTAAATTTGGGCCAAAGTGGACCTTGTATTGAGGTAACTTTGGCCCATATCTATAAACCATACGTTTCTTATGCATTGGTGTAGTTGGGCTGAAGTTAAACAAATGAAAATTATTGCCATGTATGCATATATTGTTTTAAGTTTTACCTAGTTTTTACTTTAAAACATTCCTGAAATCTGTTTGTTGAGAAAAATTACATTTTATTATTACAAAACTCTGACATCATAGACTAATCTTAGCACTCAAAGTTAAAAAATACTATGATGATACAAAATTGTCCAGTTCAGGAACAAAAATTGGTTTCTCTTTGACGCCATTTTTGGGGATTTATTTTGCGATACACTTCACGCCAGTCGTAGGTAAGACAATCTTGTTTCTCCGGCCAACGCCACAACTTTAACCTCTTCTCCATGCATTCAACTGTTGGTTCTTTGCCAGATAAACTTAAAATTTTACCGGGATATTGTTGTCCGTTGTAATTCACAACCACAAAGTTATCAACTGCAAAATGTTCAGGTGTAAAATTTTCTTCTGGTTTTTTTTCATGAAGTTTTTCATGAAGTGACGTTTTGCTAGAGTCCTCTAACAATATTTCTTCTAAGTCAGAAAATGTTTCGTTTTGTCTGTCACTCTCTAACACCATATCAACATGGTCTTCGTCTGAAGAATAGTCAATGATTCTTTTAGTTTTCTTTCTGGAAGCTTTAACAGAAGTGGTGTGGGTCTTCTTTGACATAGAGGGTTTGGTGGTTGCTTTTGAAATGGCTGCTTCAACATCTTGAAGTATAATACTCTTGCCAGCAGGCACCTGCAGTTTCTTCTTCTTCTTTTTTGGACCATCTTTAGTAAGAAACTCAGCCCTTTTCTCTTCCAACTGTTCGAGGAAAGCTTCGCCGACAGCATTTTTATCTACAGGCTGGTTTTCTGGCAAGCTGTCTAGCAGTTTTTGTTTGTTCAAGGGATAAATTCCACACTTTGCAAACCCAGCCATCAAATTCTCCTCTTGTTTTTCTACCAAACTTGTCATTAGTTCTTTCAACAATATCAGAAAAGAATCTTTAGGGATGGTTGAAAATTTAGTCCCTGAAGCATACTCTTTCCACTTGCTCACATTGTGATCTTCACATAGCTTAAGCACATGTAAACTGATGTGTGAAGGTAAGTTATCCCCACTGATAACTTTTGGCCGATTTTGGTTCCCAACATTCGGCAAAAATTTAATTCGAACCAGTTCTCAAAACACAGCATCAAACCATCCACTTTTGAAGTGGTTATTCCTATAGCAGAAGGAACACGTTATTCCTTCTGGCCCATTTTCTGTCCAAGTGCACCCCATATTTTCCGCCTTGTAGACGACATATGGGGGCAAGAGAGTGCTTGCAGCATTTCCTGAAAACATGACCGATATTGCACTTTTACTATAGTCGCATATGTTTTCCACATATTTCGCTCCCCTCTTACATATTTCTTTTTTGTTTCCTGGGTTTGCTGTAAGATTTGTCCTGTCGTAGTTCCATATATTTGAGGGCGGAACATCTTTGATAACTTCTTTTAGATTGTCTATGTAGTTTTCAATGTCTGCAGCTTACGTCAGCTGACTTTTTTTATGTTAGAACTTATACGACTAGGCAAATTTTAATGTCTCTTTAAAAATGACTTCATCCACTCATAGCCAGGGAGATTTTATTTAAACTGATTAATACAAGCATCTTTCTTGTCTAGATAGCATTTTACTGTATACCAAAATCAAGCGCTACCACTGCAAACCCATAGTCTGACATTTTTGTTAAATGCTGTTCGAAAGCCAACTCTTCTTCATCACTGAAAATGCTTGCATGTCGAAGATTTTTCACTCTCTAACACTCTCTAAGAAAAGGCAGTTTTCTTATGTGAAACACTGATTCTTGCTGATAAAAAACCTATTCAGGTAATTTTTGACGGCTTCATTTGAAGTAAAGGTTTTGCCTTTCAAAAAAATTTGTAGAGACCGAAATAAGTTATAAGCGGAAGGTGCTAGATCTGGAGAATATGATAGGTATGGGTACATCCCATCCAAGCTGTAAAAGCTATAAAAAGGTGAGCTGTCAAACTGGTGTGCAATCTCACATTATCTTTTCTATTGATCAATTCTGGGCTTTTCTGTTTGAATGAATCATGCAATTTGTCCAGTTTGAAAAGAGCTTCAAAAATTTTGCAAACTTGCAAAAAGTGTTACAAACCAGTTTGCAAAAAATCGTGCAATTTAATTGTCCAGTCGATAAATGATCGTTGTATTCTCCCAAAAATTTTGAAAACAGCTCCCAAAAATTTTGCAAACTTGCAAAAAGTTTTGAAAACTTTTGCAAAAAATTTTACAAATCAGTTTTGACACTGGCATTCTGTCAATACATCTCCATACACATCAACTAATTCTTTCCTCGCTTGAACAATATTTTCACTTCACTTATAGTTTTGTAATAAAAAAGCAAAATGTGCCAAAAATGCTGTTTTTTGATTCTTTGTGTTTCATAAGATACAAAAAGAAAACAAGTGCACAGAACCAAGCAAAATATTTTCGCAAACTTGCATATGGCATATGAGGTTTAGAATGGGCTGGCTAAAATAAAATTGGCTGGCTAAAATACAACTAACGCCTCTGCTGCGAAAAAAACGAAATTATTTTCCGATCAACCCAGTAGATTATAATGTGATCGATTCAAGTGCCATTATACAACTGAATAAAAATATGCAGTGCAACCACCGCATATCCTATACATGATGATGATAGACAACACACGTCGTAACTCGTGTGTTGAAAAATCAAAACATCTTATTACATTAGTGAACTGTGTTTGCTAAGCATGAATGAGGAAAAATGATTCCTGATGTTTTGAAATAAGTGGAAATAGATTCGATGAAGAAATAGCGTCTCCTGAAGCTTAAATGCCTTTAAAAATTATGTTCAACGAGATAATAATATGACCTGCAAAATTGTATAGACGTATACTAGTTTGGCAAGACTAGCCCTTGTTTCAATAAAAAGTAGTCAATTAGTTATTTTTATAGATCAATAAAACTTCTTCAGTATACTTACATCAATAAAATTTCAAACTTGTTTTTTCCTAGGATGATTTTTTATTGCGTCACTATGACAAAGGACCGTGCAAGAACAAACTGGGACATTCCAGAGCATCGGTGATTTGGCATCGGACACAAGTGATAGGGATATTTGCCGGTTTCGGTATCCTCCTATTGGTCGCGTCGCCGTTACTGCTGTTGGCCGCGCCCTGCATCGTTTGCTGCAAGTGCCGTTTCTGTAATGCGGGTACCACGAAACTGGACAACGAGGACGAACTGCCAGGTGAGAATTCCTGATGCTCCCGCGATGAACTCCGATAGTGCCCCAACAATGCAATTCTTGGACTTTTCATTAGTTACTGTTTGATTTTAACGAATGTTGCGATGTTATTTTTGATATTCGATGGTCCGTTAGGTAGTTTACGAAGTGGATTGTATGTACATAATGTTACAAAAATGTCAATTAACGGTACTTAAAAGAAGTGAAGGGAAGAAAGAGAAAATTGTTAACGACAGCTTTTACTTCCAACATTTTAAGAAAGGTAGTAACCGTGTTTTTGACTTCTAGTCTCGACTATATCTAAGGACTTCTACGCGACTTGTTTTATTATGTACAACAGAATTGTTTATCTCTTTTTTTATGTACTATTTCGTAGGCCTATCTCTTAATTTTGTTTTTCTTTTTGGGTTTAAACATAGACGGAAAAACTGTGATAGTTCTGTGATGTTTGACTGAACCGTCTGTGTCTTGAACTCTTTAGTTGTGATTGTATTTTCTCTTAATTTTTATAAATATGTACAGTATACTCTTAAACAACGGTAACAATAACCTAAGCAAAAATATTATGTAATTAATTAACATTTTTCATATTGGTTCGTTTAAATGTCCTAAAACGTATTTTTATAAACAATTACTGTTATTGTCTATGGTAAATCTTTTTTAAGCACATTTTAAACAAAATGTAGTAACACCAAATATTTTTGTGTCGTTTATTTTTTTTATTTTCAATCGTACAGCGACAACAGACTATACACACAAAAACAAACCACAAAGATATTAATGTTCGTCAAAATAAGAATTTTTCTAGTAGGTTTTATGATTACGTTCGGTTAAGTACTATTATTTCCCAATTAAATATTTTACGAATCTAGGTGTGCTATTTTAGTGTTCTCAAAGCGTTTGGTAAGGGACGTTACGTTTTTTCTTTATTTTTAAAGTACCGCACAGTTTTGTAAATACAAAGTACGATTTTAAAAAATCTATATATACTTAAATTGTTTATTATAGCGTAATAAGGAAAAAAAACACAAAAATAACGAAAAAAGCGAGATATTGTTATATCTTTACGAATGTACTTACAAGTTATTATTAAAAAAATATAGTAAATATACTGCGTTTTATTATAAGTAGCAAATCCATTAAACATGAGCGTTCCTGTAGAATACTTTGCCACGGATTCCTATCCTCAAAATATGGTATGTAACCCAAATTGTGTTGAATTTTGAAGCATTGTTACAATTTGTTGTGCTTACCTTTAAACGGTGAAGAACGTTGTGAATTGATGGGGTTATTGCAAAGAAAATAGAAAAATAGATAAACCGCATTGAACTAACATGGAATTAAATGAAAAGAATGTATGAAAGATATTGCGTGCAAAGATGGTGGGCATAATAAAAACATGACACTGCTATCTCTATGCAATCTCTATTCAATACTTTATTGAATAGGATGTAGACAGGTCGGCCTTATACCACAGTGCTTAGTATTAGAATAGTCTATTCTAAATTGTCTAAGTACTTAATCCTACATCCCTCTTTGCAAAAGTTTAACATTGAAGATACTACCTCTGAGCTGTTTATATCAGTCTGTATCTTGCAGATCTTCAAACATATAGGCATGTTTAAATTTTCGTTGTTGGCATCCTGGTTGCTCTTCATTAACAATCTTTAACATCATTGTAATCTACATCACTACCTTCGCTTTCTATTTCTATAGAGTACCTTATTTCTAAATATTTGTAACGCTTGTCATCTGCTGTGGAAGAAAGGTTAATACTGCTGCAATGCTTCTATTAATATTATTATCAAAAGGTTTTACAAACTTACAATTTCTAACTATTGCTGACTCATTCTCCAACTATTTTATAGTACCATTTTCTGAGCAAACTAATCTCACGTGCAAATTACCTTTAGACTTAATTTGACTTATATACATTCGTTTCTAGTTTAAGTAACTATTATAACTTAGTTTGAACTATATTTATTTAGTTTTGACTGTTTTGCCATATTTCTTTAATTGAATTTATGTTCTTTGACAATAAAGTATTAATACATGGTAATTGTAAGCGTTCTATTCATTAATGCTGGTGCAGGTGATATATATCTCATTATGAGTGTATTTAGATAATATAATAAAACTAACGATAGATTTTGCTTCGGATATTTTTTTAAATATTCTATTGTTTGAATTTGACACTTTGCCATGCCATTACACAGTGATAAGAAGGTGATGATAAACATTATTACATTACTAATGCTGACCATTTATTTTAAATTCATATGAAGTAAGTCGTGGACCACCATTGGTAACCAACTCACTGCAAATTCATTCTATTAATTAAAGAAATTGTTTTGTTATTTTATTTTACAAGTATAAAATGTAATTGTTTTGGCAATTAATAATTAATTAACTATCAGAGATAACACCTTTCAAAATCTTACATACAAAAAGTACGTTCCGGCAACTCCACTAATTTTAAATATTGACATTAAATTGGAATTTTTATAACTTTCTATCTGCATGTATTATTTAAACCTAAATTTTAAATATAAGTTAATACATTTCAAACATTGTTATATATATATATATATATATGTATATATATATATATATATATGAATGGGTCACATAGTATCTTAAAAATACTACTAAAAACTACTCAAATTAATATACAGCACACTGATTTCAATCAACTGAGAAATTATTTCAATTACCGGTTAGTTTTGACAGTTAAAGGTTTTACTATAAATAAAAATTCATCGATAACGACCTTTTAATTTACATTCATAGACGGCTCTCATTTATTAACTTTTTTAAACAGCTGATTCAATGTGGTATTATCATTATAGTTTTTAATTCACAGTTTTATGTAGATATCAAAAATGTCAGTGTTGAGATTTTCAAATATCTTGACGAATTAAGCCATTCTTAGGCTAACTAATCGATTTTCAACACTTGGTCTGTCCGTTCGTCTATCTGTATGTATGTGAACACAGTAGGTCTTACATCACAGTATCAACTAAAACTATATTTTCAATGTAAGGTAAGTAATTTCATTCATTTGTCAATTTTAACTAGCTTACATTCGAAATTGTTGTAACTAGTTCATTGATGTATGCAGTTAGTTGACATATATAATTAATTTCACAAACAGATTATTATATGCATATCCAGGAAAGTTTTATTTTAAGATATAAAATTGATTTATTCTACATATATGTTTTGTACAGAAGATCTTATAAACAATTATGACTGACTTTTCATTGAGTTAATTTTTATTAACAGTTAGAACAATTATCATTTACGCTTTAATTTTACAATAACTATTTTCTGAGTAAACAAATACTTCTAGAGTTAATTTGAATATATACATTTATTTTATGATATAAAATTGGTGGATGTATCTGTATATACGTTTTATTCAGAAGTTCTTATAAGCAATTATGACTGACTTTTCATTGATAGTTAATTTTTATTAACTGTTAGAACAATTATCATTCATGCTTTAATTTTACAATAACTATTTTCTAATTAGACTAATCTCACGTGCAAATACCTTTAGACTTAATTTGAATATACGTTCATTTTAAGATATAAAATTGGTAGCTGTACATATTCGTTTTATACAGAAGTTCTTATAAGCAATTATAACTGCCTTTTCATTGATAGTTAATTTTTATTAACAGTTATAACTATTATCATTTATGCTTTAAATTTACAATAACTATTTTCTGAGTAAACTAATCTCATGTGCAAATACCGTTAGACTTAATTTGAATATACATTCATTTTAAGATATAAAATTGGTCTCTATTCTTTTGTACAGAAGTTCTTATAAGCAATTATGACTGCCTTTTCATTGATAGTTAATTTTTATTAACAGTTAGAACAAGGTTATCATTTAGATTATAAAGCTAAATAGGAATAATTTCTTTCGTAAAAAAAAAAATTATTATCTTAATTTTTTGTAATTGGTGAAATGGATCTAGGGATTTCTCATGAAATAACCTCAAGGTAGAAATAAAAATTACCTATTTCTAAATATTCTCGACGAAACCTTGAAATATATAAAACCTGCAATGATTAAATATCTAATAACAATATAACACACAAAATATAGCATCTAAATTTTGTGTCAATGACAAACTCTGAGACACAAATGTCTATATGTATGAAAAGTTAATAAATGAGAGCCAGTTATGAATGCGAGTTAAAATGTCATTAACTGCAGCCCCAATTGAAATTATGTGTCACTTGATTGAAATCAATGTTATTTGTATTAATTTAAGTATTCATATGTAAGATATATTCTCAAAAGCACCGTTCTTATATGTCCATTAAATACCAAAGATTTTTCTTAATGTTGTTCCTAACTTTTTGGAAAATATCAAATGCATTGAATAGATTCATCAGTGAGATTCCGAAACTCTTGTAATGTTTTTCTTCTTGTTTCCGAGTGGTCTCGTGATACGAAAGTTTTTAATCAGCACTACTCATTGTATCATTGTAACCACATATCAATTGAGGTTTTATTATTGCATCATCTGTCTTTGATTTTACTATACACGATGATGGGTTGTGAATTGTGCTCCATGCACAAATTATTTCTTTATCTTGCCGTTTTAAGACCTTGACTTTGCTGCTTTGAAAAGCTCTAATTTCTCCTTTCTGAGGTGTTATGGCTTCAAAGGTTGAAGCCATAATACCTCAGTGATATAGATATCTGTTCTGAGTTATAATAAATAATCATCAACAAGTTGGGGTGATATATAAAAATTATTAGATGTAACACAGTTTTAGTAGACATAGGATACGTGTTACATTTATCCATAAATATCGTACTTTTATTTTTAATTGAATGTACAAATATCGGAAAAATGCCATTCTCTTTTATGATCAACCTACATCTGTCTGGGTGGATGAACCTTAGAAGAATTGGAATGTGCTTTGGCCAGTACCATTCTTGTTCAGGTAAATTGATTACACTTTGTAATAACAAAATAATTATGTGAAAGCTTTAATAGTGTTGCCCGCAAAATTGTAGAGAAAAAGTTAAATGTAGATCTTCTTTTCCGATGGTTGGAGGGTTAATTTGTCAAAATATTTCAAATTAAGTCTGAAATTCGAAATTTTTGGGTAAGGGAAAGTAAAAATATCACTAACAGAAAGACAGTTTCGGATTTATATAGTGTATTTATATATAGTCTACTTTAGTTCAACGTGAGTAATATTACTAATTGGGCCAGCAATTTGCTTTCCATCATGTTCGACAATCATACGAACAGTAAAATAGTATTTAAAGCACGCGGGGAACTCTCTCAATGTTACGACCATGGGAAACTGAATTCTTTCCTTCCTTTTAATTTTTGCCCACTGGGACAAGTTTGGCGTATATTTTGAACCTTGAAGAACAAAAATTTCGCAAGCGACAATTGGGCAATTACGGTTGTTGTCTGTCGACGTCGGGATATTCCATTCAAGTATTATTTCGGCGGGTGGGTTAAGAGTTAGCTTTAATAATGGCTGTAGATAGCTGTAGTGTTCGGACAGTTGTGCCTCGTCATCGTTAGAATTATGGTTGACCATGGATACAGTTGTTGGATTCCGAGTATCATCCTGGTCCTTTGATGAAGGTTCAATTTCTTTTCGAACGTGATTTCTTCGCGAGGTCGGAGCGCACGTGGAATTGTTTCGTATATCAAAGTCATTAAGAATCATTTTATAATCCCCAACATTGTTATGAACAATTTGTCGATCGTCTAAAGAGGGAGGTGGTATTTCTTCAAATTCAACTGTTTCTGCATTATTCGGGTCATTATCCATGTTACTTAATTCTGGGGAAATTGCAAAGTCACGCCCGGATTTCTGCAAGTTTCTGCTCTTCAACATTAATTGAATTCTTTCTTTTGAATCCTCCTCCAGATCGTGAAACTCTATGTCATCATTTACGCTAGTTTCTTCCATATCGTCCCGTTCTGTATCGGAGAGATTAAAATCTGCATCTTCATTTTCAAACTTTTCCGACATCGATTTTCTTACAGCAACAAATTTTGCCTCCATTTCTGCACCATCGTTCATTTTACTCCTAAATATCTCTAAAACGACTCGATGTATAAGACATATCCAAATGGCGTCTGCGGTCGATTTTCTTAATTGATTTAACGTCGGAAAGTCTCGCATCTCTCTGGCTAGTAACATGTATTTGAATGATGTCATTTGTAGAGACAAACGTCCATCGCTAGGGGAATTGTATTGTCGTTGAACAAACAGTTGTTCTCTTGAGGTATCGTATAGACCGTCTGCTCGACAATAAAGCAACAATGCGGATGCTTTGTTAAGTACCAATTCTAAGATTTTATCTTTATTAGTCTCTAGCGTAGATTTTAGAATATCAGTTCTTTTTCTTAAAGGGCCCCCCTTCGTTTCCACTAAAAATATTCTATATTAAGCTAATAGTTAGTTTTTTTATTGAGATATCAAGTACTGTTAAAAATTATGGATATTACGATTTGGATTTCCTTTTGCGCCCTTGATATGTTCCACGCGCAGTCACATAATAAATTTTGTAATCTGTATTGTGGCCAATCGACCAGTTGTACATCGTACATTTGCTTTTTAAACATCAGCGATACCTCGATAATGTTATTGTCAGTTGGCAAGTAGCCGGTATCCGTGGCCCAAAGGCGATGCCTAATGTATGATTTAGTACTACCTTTTAATACAAAAGAAATTGCATTTAAAACAAAAGAAATTGTATTTAAAACAAAAGAAATTGTATTTAAAACAAATGAAATTGTATTATAAAACATTGATTTGAACAATGATATTAATAGTGCAAAACATACCTTTTGTAGTCATTTTGCAGATCAAATTTTAATACTTCTGGAATTGAAATGTTTATTGTGTTTTATGTAGTGTCAACACAAAATTGTGCGGTTATGTTTGATGTGAGGTTATAAGTTATTTTTCAACAATCCACAGTTATGTATACATCGAAGAAAACACTTTGCTTTACTTCATTTTATGTTCAAATGTCGTATAGTCTAAAATATATGCATATTAAGTTGCGTAACCGGTATTTTTTGTTTTTGCTCTGTAAATCGTGTTTATTAAACCGTATAAACAAGCAATTTTCATTTATAGTTTGAGATTATTAAATCATTTCAATTAGCTGCAAAGTGTCATTAAGCTAATTAATTGACATTTTAATTCACATCCATAAAAGGCTCTCATTTATTAACTTTTCATACATACAGACATTTGGGTCTCAGAGTTTATCATTAACACCAAATTTAGATACTATACTGTGTGTATCATATTATTGTACAGGATGGGCCATAAGTTTTTGCACTTTAGATTACTCAATAAACTAGAAGATGTACATCGTAAATGACCTTCTCTTACCCTGCCCCTGGTTTAAATATAAAAACAAATTTATAACAAAAATATCTATGCGTAGCTGTCATCTTTTTCCAAAAAAATGTAATAACACCCAAACAGCGCAATGTAAAACTGATGTAATTATAAGGACTTCAAAAATATCACAATATACATTTGTAATATTTACGTGTGTTCCATTTAAAAATCTGAAGTTGGGTAGTTTTTAGAATGAGCTGAACACCTTGTATATTCGAAAATAATTTCAAATTGTGAACTGTTCTAAGAAAAATTCTGCATTCACAGCTGTCATGTTTTTTCAAAAACACAACAGCTTTTTTCAAAAACATGTTTTTTCAAAAACACCCAAACGGTACAATTCGAAGCTAAGGTATAATAATTAAAGTTGCCTTTAAATATTATAAGGACTTAAGAAATGTAATAATATACAGGGTATTCGATTTAAAAATTTGAACTTGGATAGTTTTTAAATAAACCGAACACCCTGTATATTCGAAAACTGTTTCAAATTGTGAACAGTTCGTGTCGTGCAACCTTTACCTGAAACATTTTTTTCTAAAAGGAGCAATACCCGAGATTAAGAACGAAATACCCTCTTTGCCCCATAGGACTGTATTTTTATCAATTATGCTTTTAACTCGAGAACTGTTGATTTTAAGCATGTACTATCCTTATAGTTTTTTACTGGCAATTTCATGTAGATTACAAAAAATATATTTTGTTACAAAAAGTTGTAGATTGTCTTTATACCTACCGGTAAAAGAAAGTAAAAAATTGCAAGTGTATTTAAAACAAAAGGAAATCTATTTAATACAAAGAAGTTGTGTTTAAAACAATTGACTCGAACAATAATATTAATAGTGCAAAACATACCTTTTGTAGTCATTTTGCAGATCAAACCTTAATACTTTTGGAATTAAAATGTTTCTGCTTAAAATATATATATATATATATATATGTGTGTGTGTTTTATATATATAAAACTATATATATTTTACTTTAACTTGTTCATGTTTCCAATGTATATACGACAATGTAATTTTGTTTTATTATTGTATTTTTTTGAAGTACCTATTGCACATTTGATTTGTATCCCATTGATTTGGTCAATTAATGTTGGTGATGATTTTTACATGGAAATAAAAGAATGTCTGAATAACAAAGGGGTTTCACTTACCTTCATTTAATCCTCACGTAGAACTCTGTAAATAGCGACACAAGTTTCTGGTACAATCAAGCTGAAAATTTGAAATCCTCCTATTATAGTTAAGTGCTAACCATTGATTAACTTTGCTACAACACCAAAGGTTTCAAACCTACAATTTAAATTATGTTAGCACAGTTTTGTTCCTACAATTTCATCGTCAGAAGGTGGACTTATGGTCAAAGGAAATCCCAGATAGTGAACTTAGCACTAAGCAGCAAGTCATAATAATCACAGAAGTGTAGGGAAGTTATTCGAACAGGAGAGTAAACTATTTAAAATTATACAAATATTATGTTATGATTTTGTTAATAGAAATAATAATAAAAGTACCGGTTTTAGGTAATGTTACGGGAACGAATAAATTTAATAATTAATTGCTAAACAACTGCACAACGATTTTGCATAAAAATTATAGGGTTTATAGCAAACAGTATTGTCTATAAGCAATCTCGATTTTTGTATCTGTATATTAATTATTTCTCTGATATTTTGTTCCTCAATTCTCAAAAAAAGTAGATCGGAATTGAAAACTAACAGAAAGTCTACAACATTTAATTCTTGCGTTGGTTGATAATCTTGTTGCATCTTATTAATGTATTGTTGTTGTTTTACAATCCCATTCTGATGAACATTTTGTTGAAGTGAATCATCATATCGTATTGAAAAGTATGTATTCTAATAAGATAAAAATGTATAACAGCTTTTAGTTTTATTATATACTTTTTTTAACTCTTTTAAAAGATAACAATAAAAAAAATTAAACCGTCACAATACTGAGCTATATTAAATGCAATAGTTTTATATATAATGATGAGAAATCACAGAATAGCTGAACATGTACTTTAAATGCTGAACATGTACATTTTTCCAAAAGTGTTCATTGATATTTGCATGAATGGACTAATTTATAGAAGTTGCTATGTGTTCATATAGCGACATTCAACATTTACCGCACTTCATTCACCGATTCACCGATACATTTACCTAAACTCCTGTTTAAGTATATATCAGGGCTGAAATTTTGGTATAAAGTAATCCAAAAGGGGCCTAATTTTGTAAAGTCTTCACTAGATGCATTTAGTGAATTATTACTAAGATCAAAAGATGTAAGGATTTGCTCAAACTTCATTCTCGCTAGTTTTAGGAAATAATGGTGTTTTTAACAAAGTGTCCGTTAACCAGTAATTTCTTTAATAAGACTTTTTAGTTAGTTGTGGTGATTGTATTAAAAAGTATGTTGGACAAACTAGAAGGCCTACACAAACACCATTTAAGAGCACATGGCTCATCTAAAGTATGGTAGTACAGAAAAATCTAGTATAGCCAAACATGCTTTTAATAGCAACCATACGATTAACGTAAAACTACTTAGAAAAGTATCCAACTATAGATTCTTGGATGAATTTGAAAGTTTAGAAATCATCAAATACAAGAAGACTTAATAAAGACAGAGGACTGAACGGTATCAGCCCTCTGTTATTAGCTTGTTAGACACACGATTAAAAAACACGATTAATAAACATTGAGCCTCCTGCATAATATAACTTAATAGGAAATAAAAGTAATTAACAGAATGCATACGATCTATTGGATTACAAAAATCACGCCAGAAACAAAAACTCCTTTACTGGTTTTTATTGGTCACATTAGACAATAGGTCAACATCTGGTTGTCACCTTTTAGTTAAAATAAGATGTAAAGCAATTTTTAAGCCATTGTCTCTATCGCTCACCAAGATTAAGTTTGTTACTAAGCTAAAAATTCCAACCCACAACTTCTCCCATCAATGTCAATAAACCAAGGAACTTCTTTGTATCGCTAGTGGTAACTTCTGTCTGTGCTAAAGTTTTAGCAGAGTTTTTATGAACTTACTTCATTTGGCGATTTAAGAAGCAATTAAATGAAAAAATCAGATTAATTTGTAAATTCCGCTTCATATGTTTGTCTATGGTTTCTGTTTTTGATTTCAGTATATTTTTGGTATTATTATTTGTAGTTCATGTCATTTGAACATTTTCGCTATTCTGTGTACTATTTGGTCAGACAGGTCGGAAATTCCAAGACAGCAGGCACGACTCCAACTATGCCAATTCAATAAATGCCAACACAAACCAGGTACCATTGTGGAAACAATGCCAACATTTTCAATACAAGGCAAAAGCAAAAATCTGGACACCTAGGAACCATAGAAATATACAAACAGGAAAATTGTTTATTCATATATAACTTATTTAAAACTGCTTACTTGATAAGTACCACTCAGCATGATGATTTCAGTTTGAAGATTGATGCAATAACAAAGAGTTTTTTTTCTTCTTAGTATTTGATGTCCGCAACCAAACATTTTTTCTAAAGAAACAGCCACCCCGCATCTGTATAAGCAATGTTGTCTTTATATCCGAAGTAGTTCTAAACAAAAGAAATACTTCTAATTTTTTGATTAATAACATCTTGTATGACCATTAAAAACCCTTCTGTTTTAGAGGTCATCTTTAAAACATTTTAACGAAAGGTATTTTGGAAATCTATCGTGTAGAGATTTTTACGATCATTTATCTTCTCTAATATTGTCGCTGACTGGATTTCCTCCCAAGCTGTTTTCTAGACATATGTATTCTCTCTATGCACAGTTTATGACAGTGCATAAGATAAAAAATTGCACTTTTTCATTTGAAGAAGTAAATAAAAATCACATTATATTCTTTAAATAATTATAACGAATAATTTAAAAAATTGATATTCTTCCCTTTATTAAATAAGAACTATAAATATAAAAATCCTAGGTATCAGTACAGCAAAGTAAACAGCCTATTACACTAAATAATAAAAAATTACATAGAATAAAATTTTAAAAAACTAGTTCATGTATTCACCTAAGCACTTCTTCAAAATTATTTAGGATCATCTTTTTTGGCATTAGCTAAAATCCACGGATGATTCAACACAGCTTCTATATTCAATCGAGCCACGGGATTGACAATTAATAACTTCTTGATCAGATCGACTGCGTCGTCAGAAACAAACTGAGGTATAGTGTACATGGCCTTACTAATTTTCTTATATGTTTCGTCGTAGGTGCGTGACTCGAAAGGGGGCCGGCCGACCAAAAATTCGTAACACAATACTCCCAAACACCAAAGGTCGACCTTTTCGGTGTAAGACTTTCCTTGTACCATTTCTGGGGATAAGTAATCCAGGGTTCCACACACCGTCGTCCGTCTCGAAGCCGGCGCATGTACCGACCATCCGAAGTCGGCTATTTTGATCTCTCCGTTACGACCGAGTAATAAGTTTTCGGGTTTTATGTCACGATGGATCACTTTTTTCGCATGACAGTATTTTAGTGCATTGGCGATTTGTACTATGTAGGTGGCGGCGCGCTCCTCAGTGAATCTCTTGTTTTCTGCAGTACGCAATTCCTTATAGACAGCACCTTAAACAACATTATACATAAAGGCGATCTTGATTTGGTAATTATATTTTATAGTAAATTTAAAAATTAGAAACATGATTCTTTAAAAATAAAAAATAGACAAACAGAAAAATAATATGGAACTGCTTCTCAAGAACGTACGAATGAGCATTGTATCAGGTTGCTGCAATAATAATTTCGGTTTTTCTTGTATAAAAGAAAACAGGATTTTTATACAACAGATAATATATCTAATCCATTTTATCGTTCAGTAGTTTTAAGGAGTTATGTATGTAAAGATCGAAATAAATGGTAATTTGATAGTGTCATCACTTCCCAACCAAGTTCTAATAATTTTTGACGAATCACTAAAGATGTGTGTGGTCTAGCATTGTCATGATAAAGTACGTTTCTTTTATAATTTACCAATTCTCGAAGTTTTTGTTTTTCATTTTCTCACTTGGAAACAGCTCACAGTACAGAACTACTCTTTACAATCGCACCAAATTCACGGCAAATTAAATTCTGCAAATATTTGTGGAATAATTTTTTTTTCCTTTTAAAGCAATTAAAAATTATATCTGAAAGGTGTTATGTCATAATTAGATATATATTTTTTTGTCCTATAAATATCCTATATTACTTTTCTTTAAGATGTACAGAAATAATAGGCAACATTTCATTATATATATGAGGTATGTTACAATTTTTTGTTCTCACGTTGGTACACTTACTCCTAACATATGTTGTCATACTGGATGTCTACTTTATTGTTGGCTAAACAAAAAGTTCACGGTTTTCTTCGATTGCTACTAGCTCGTAGAGTCAATAAGAAGTACTACCTGGTAGTTCTCCCAGATTTGTGAGAAAACAACTCATGGCAATTGCACCATGACAATACCAGTTAAAGTGTTTTTTCTGCCACCAAATACGCCATTAATCCAACTAATGGATGAAGGCGTAATATCAAATTTTAAAGTTTATTATCTTCGGCAGACATTTCGACAATTGATTGATAAAACCGATGGAGAAGATAAACAATCCATCCATTAGAGATTTTTGGAAAAACTACAGTATCATGAATGCTATAAACAACATTAACCTTTCCTGGAGTGACGTGACAGAAAAATGTTTGAAAGGATTGTAGAATAGATCCATTATTGATGTCGACGAAATTGTCAAGTTAGCTAATAAAACAGGGTTGGATGATGTAAATGAGCAGAATATTGAAAAATTATTGCAAGTTACAACTGGTGGAAGTCTTTCCAACGATGATCTTAAACAAATAGTAGAACAACAAGTGCATAAAGATGTCAAAATTAGTGTTTCTGAAGATGAGCAACAAAAGATACTTTCAACGGATTTTCTAAAAAAAGGTGTAGCCACCATAACGCAAATTATGGATGAATTTAATAACAAAATAAGGCCCACTACTATTATTTATATCTACATCCTTCATTAATTTTAAAACAGCTGTTTTTATCTGTCTGACCAAAGCAAAGGTTTGTTTCACAATATATATAATCCAAATAAATTTACCAAATGAGGCATAAGAATTTACGTTTTGGCGGATTCTGAAACTGGGCATATCTACAGTT
>JAWQRM010000684.1:0-20445 GCA_033557675.1 Coptodactyla brooksi | reverse complement strand
ATTATCTTGAAATCCGTGATAATATATGGATCAATCTTATATTGAATGACGGGTACAACAATAATGTTATCATCTAGAGTTGCCTACATTGGCAGTAGCAATAAGTTGACATTGCGCCAAAGAATGCATAAAGCGACAGAGAAGCCAACAGCCTAAACAGCAGAATAAACCAAAAAACCATGACCGACAAGGTTATAGTTGTCCGTTTCTTAATCCTTAACGTTTCAAGATAACATCAAGAACGTATAGTATGCAGATTCAGGTGCGCCACTGATTGCATGTCGTCCCAAAGGGAGTGGTTTAAGGATTTTGGGCAATTTTCAAAATACACGTGTCAAGTAAAAGTTGCAATTGAAAACGTTGAAGTGTAAATGACAAACTATACATAAGCTTACAATTAATTACGTAATAATTAAAACAATTAAAGATGTGGTATTTGTTCCAGAGCTGGATCGTCATCTTTGAAGAGAATGCTCAACAAGTCGGTTTTATGAAAGAAGGTGTCATCGATCACAGAATCGAGGCTAACAGGTTGTAGAAGATGAATGTAGAGCCAATCGAGACTACCGAGGTGAACCTCGCATTTCAGGATCGCTTATGTTCGGCATAAACATTTAGGCCACGTGAAGCTCAAGATGCTTAAGAAGACGAAGAGTAAGCAAATCGTTGTTCACCTCAATGACACTATGTGGTAAAACGAGCATACCGTCAATTGGTGGTGCCAATTATTTTATTTGATTCAAAGATAACTTTTGAAGATACTGCTACATCTATTTTCTAAAGAGCAAAACAGATACGCTATGCAATATCATCAATTTCTGTCTGTACTGATGTTAATGATTGCGGCCTTAAAATTAAAAGACTAAGATCTGAGAGTGGTCTAGAATTTTGCAACGAACCTGTCATGTAGGGCAATTTCTATTTACTAAAGAAATCAAACACGAGGGGTTAATACAGAGAGTTCCTGAGCAGAACGACTCCATTGAAAAACAAAATAAACAAGACGATCATTAAAAGTGATATGGCTATGTTACATGAGATACAAATTCCTTTGCACTTGTGGGCAGAAGCAACGTAATAAACTGCTTCGGAAACAATTGGTGAAGTGACTTCATACGAAAACTGGTTCGGATCAGAACCTTTCGTTGCTCATCTTAGAGTCGTCGGAGGTGAATGTTACATCCGCATTCCAAGAGAGCAACGATCGAAAAAGGAGAGGAGCGCCATGATATGTCATATAATCTATAATAACCATGACAGTGAAGCCTGCAGATTGTAAGATCATTCCGCTCATAGAATATTAAGCAGAAGAGATGCGATATTCAACGAAAGTAGAAGCAGGCTGCACAAAATCACTGAAACCAAAATAAGAAGTAATGGTGATGATCAAAACACCCCAGAGGACAAGAATGATCAATAAGAAGAAAGAAAACATACTTCTGAGGTTCAACAAATTAAAAACAGGTACAGAAATCCAAGATTTCCTTTTCCTCGAATTTCGTACAAAACCGAAAAATGATCCAGATGAAATGAGAAAGAATTTGAGGAGACTACAATCGTGGCAGAAGTCTGCGTAGGGCAGCTAGAGCCTACAAGTTTACAAGAGGCCATGAAAACAAATCATTCGAATAATTGGTCGATAGCGATCAATGAGGGGATTGAGTCGCTAGAGAAAAATTAGACCTGGATACTGGTATCACGAACAAAATACATACATATAATTATAAATCGTTGGGCCTTTAACAAGCAGTACAAAGTTATTGCCAAGGTGTATAAATACAAAGCCAGATTAGTCGTAAAAGGTTGCGCGCAAAATTATGACATACACTGCGAAGAGGCGTTTATATCTGTTGTAAAATGCGAGTCAATATTTCACCTTGTTCAAACATTATTGGCAACAGCCGCATCCCAAGACCTGGAAATCGATCAGTTTTACTTAAATACCACCTTTCTTAATGGAGATCTTGAAGAAATCAGCCTACATAAAGCAGCCATATGGTTTTAAATGATGACCTGAGACAATCTACAGCTGATCCACGAGTTTTTACATGTACGTCCGAGGAATTAACAGTATATCTAGCTCAGTACACAGGTGATGCATTACATAGGGGTATAATGGTATATTCCACAAAGAACTTTTGAAAGACCTTAATCGACAATTTGAGATAACATTTAGACAAGCCGACTTCTTAGCTGGGATGCAGATCAAAAGAGAGAGAAAACAACAAATTAAATTCATCAAAGAGTGAATACGAAAAAAAATTTTGAAAAATTGAGTCATGCACTCGTCCGTCTCCACGCCTGCCGAACCAGGGCTGACATTTTCAAAGGACAAACAAGAATCCAAGGAGATGAGAATAGTTTCCTGCAGAGCAGCTATTTGATCGCTCATGTATTTAATGGTTTGTAAAAGACCTGACATTGCCTACGCTGTTGAGGTTCTCAGCAAATGCATGGAGAAACCGACGAATATGCAACGGCTAGATGAAGAATTTTTAAATGGCTACAGGGAATTGTAGATCAAGGAATAATATTCGCTTTAAAATGTTGTACAAGCTGTACTGAGCTGGACAAGCTGTACTGAATTGATTGCTTTCTGAGATGCTGATTGAGCTGGTGACGTAGACTCAAGACGAATTGCAACATGAACTATTTTTCTCCTTAATGATGTTCGAGAAAACAAACAGTAACAGCAATGTCAACAAGAAAAGCTTAATTTGTAGTTTTATGTGCAACAACAAAACTAGTAATATGGTTAAGAGGACTGATGTTAGATTTTAATCACAAACAAATATATCTTAGATAGATTAGATGTGACAACCAAAGAGCACTGCATTTTCATTCCAGAAGACAAAGCATATTGATACACAATATTTTTACACCTGCGGTAAGTAAAGAATAAAAGAAATTGAGGCGCAATATATATCGATTAATGATCAATTGGCCGATGTATTGACTAAAGCGTTGCCTAAAAACAAGTTTAGATATTATAGTATAGTGAAACAATATGGGTTGCATAATGATATATAAAAATATGTTTCATGTTACGTATTAATTTCCTACTTTATCGATATGTAAATACATGACAATATATGCTGTTCTTCCGGACACACAGGGGGCACTTTTTAATAGTTAACAGAGGAAAACTAATAGAGTCAAGGAAGTGACATTAGCAATGACCACTTCGCTAAGGCTAAATTTACATTCACATGCAATGAATTATTGTGCGCGTATGACAGTAGAAAACAGTAGAGAATAAGTTGACACATGAACTAGTAATCAAGTTAATACCAGGAAACAAGAAGTAATGATTACGACACGACATCCGAGAGTCACAGAAATAGAACACAAGGAGGAGAAATTACTAGCCAGGAAATATTGAAAGCAGGTGTAATATTAGATGGAAGAGAATAGGTCAACAATATCCATCTCAGCTAATATCATAGCGAACAGCAGAAATGCTTAATATATTACTTTAATAAGGCGAACGTTGATATGCGGGCAATTTTGCATCGTTTGTGGTCAAGAATCGTACGTGTTAGGCCTGAATATCCAGAAAGAAAACGGCTGTATTTATTGCATGATAATGCACCACTACACAAGACGTTAAAAGTTCGTGAATTTGGCTAAAAAAATAGCTGTATCATTGACCACCTACCCTATTCGCCTGATATATCACCGTGTCACTATTTTCTTTTTCCTAAACTGAAAATTGCTATGAAAGGGTCGTTTTATGATGAGATTTCAGCCATTCATGCAGTTCTGACGCAGGTACTAAAGGTCATTCATAACGACGACATAGAAAAATCTATGCATATATTGGTTCATCGTGCTAGAAAGTGTATTGAGTTAAACGAAACCTATTTTAAATAAAAAATAATTTTTAAACATAATTCAATGTGTTTTTCTTTTGTACATCTAAAAATTCTCGTTATTTGTTATACTGTGTATTTCAAAACCCGTTCTATGATATCTTGAGCTAAGGTTTTTATTAAGTCTATTCGATCTTTTCTACATTTTCTACATTCGATCTTTTCTAAACTTTCAAATGCATCCAAGAATCTATTGTTGGATGCATTTCCAAACCACTACTACTAGAAGAATCCCTTAATTTTGAAATTGAGTATTTTGAGTTACAGGAAGTACTAGTTACTTCTGCCGAAAAGTGTCCTTCGTTTCAATTGCAACTTTATTGTTAATTGATTTGCAGCGAATTCGTTTGGAGCGAGTTGTCCAATTTTTTACTAGGTTTTATTAAATGACTTAAATGTATGTCTTAAGTATACGAAGTGCGCTTTTCTTCATTACCGCACTATAGAAAATATTTTAGTAGAGCCGCTCCTGAACCCAAAGTTTCCTAACCTCTCAGTTACAATGCACTTCAAATAGCCTATCGAGGTAATACGTATTTTATCCTGATAATTTTGATAGTATATGTGTAATACTAGGTAAGTACATTAATGTTATCTCATGTTTTGCGGCTTCATTAATAATCGAATGATTTAAATGAGATAATAAGAAATCATTAACAATCAGTAAAACAAGTCCTGCGATTTTTTACCAAGCTAAATGATGAAGAAATTCAAGACCCAAATCGGTAGTCATACCCTTTGACGCCATTTTCATTACACCACCAGGCGGTAAATTATTGTTATACTCGGGTTTCTTTTCAATTAGAATGAAACCCGTTTCTATATGTTCTGGGACTACCAAATCCAAGTAATTTATTCCTTTTTGTGCCAGCACTGTTTAATGATAATTGACTGTTAGCCTGAAACCCTTTTACTCCATATAATAGATTCGCGATGTGAAGTGTAAATCTAGGGACTAGTCTTAACGAAATTTTATGGCATTGATTACTTACACACCAAACACCATTTAATGAAATACAAGAGTTTAAAGTACTGTACAAACTAATAAATTGAATTAAAATAACCCTGCCATGGTCCTCGAGTCAATATGACCCCAAACGGATTTTCAGGTTCTATAACTTTGTCATTTCTCATTTCATTTGTTTCAACACTGTATAATAAGCATCACCATAAGTAATGGCGATGCGATTTCTAACTGATAAAGAAATAGCAGATATAGATGGAAATGCATCCGACGATGAAGATACTTCTAAGGTATCTTCTGAGGCTGATCTGAAAATCATACCAGCGATGATACCGACTATGAGAAATCCGAAGCAGATTATGATTTTTCAGATAATGACGTGGTGCAAACAAATACTGTTGTTCCTGTGCAGTTAGTACAGTCAAAAGACAAAGTTATAGATACAACACATTCGTCCCAAATTGGACGGGTATCTAGTTAAAATATAATAAAAATTACTCCTGGTCCAACTAAGTATGCGATATCCAGAGTGAAGGATATGTGAGTGAAGGAATGAACAAAAAGTTAGTGGTATGCAGAAACCGGTAGACCTAGTTTTCGTGCAACAATGCCGTTGAAAGTTCGTTCGAAAAGATTTTTAAAAAGACGTTCAGGAGAACTACCAATCCGCGAGCCGGAGGCTACAAGCTTAAACCGTATGATCAGTTTCAACAAGGCTAATGTTGGACTGTTTATTAATAACAAAAGAGCTCCATAGAAAATATGGACCCATTTCACCTGACAAATTCTGGAATCTGGATGAAACAGTCTTGACCACGGTTCAAGGGCGATCTAGAATAGTTGCTCCTAAGGGTGTAAAACAAATAGGCAGTGTAACATCGGCCGAAAGGGGGTCTTTAGTTACAATGATTGCTGTGGTAAATCCTATTAGTAATTCATAGCCACCCATAATAATCTTTCCCAGAGTACATTTTAAGGAGCGAATGCTGTTCGTTGGACCAGTAGGATGCATCGGCGCAGCCAACCCAACAGGGGTCTAATGAGAACACCATCATCAACCATGAGACAAACCTTTCTCCAGCGACTGTTGACAAGGCATCCGATGCAGGTATTGTGATGGTTACCTTCCCCCTCAGGATCTCGCACAGGCTCCAGCCCTTAGACTTGTCAGTGTACTGAAAACCTATTACATTCAAGCTGTTAAAGCATGGCAGGAATTTTTCCTTTCAATGAGGCATTGTTCACTGACGAAGATTTCTTCTATTCTTATGTGACTGTTAGGCCTCTATGCACCATAGACACTGGGTCGTCTTCTAATTCACTGGCTCTTCTTCTGCCGTTGCTGGTCCGTCCACTGCCTCAGCATTAGTTTCTGGCTCCTCTTCAGCTGCTGAGACATGTTCAACCATTGCACCTTGCCCACCAGTTACTGAACATCCTTTTGATCCTGAATCTCCAACTTCTTCAGCATTTATTCTACATTCAATATTTTGCTTGAAATTTTTAGCCAAGTTACATAAAGGGATGTTTATATACAGGGTGATTGGGTAGATGATTATGCCTAAATGGTTTCTAATTTCCAGAAAAGGATTGTGGTGTGATAGATATTTGTATAGCCTATGTTTTAAAATTACTTTTATTATACAGGGTGATTTCAAAAACCGATGGCGAACCAAAGTTATATTTTTTTTGAATGGTACACTGTATATTTTTACATATTCTGATTCTTTTGAAAATTCTAAGCATTTTTTATGTAACACACCTAGCTATATTCAACTGTTTTTTTTGGAAATCGACGTTTGAAAAATATTTTCTTGCATAATTTGAAAGTTATCGAACCTAAACGGTTGACCTAATGACCAAAATCAGTATATGTAAAAATATGTAACTTTGGTTCGCTACCGATTTTTGAAACCACCCTGCATAATTTTAAAACAGCCTATATAGGCATCTATCGCGTCATTTTTTTTCGCAATTTGAAACCTTTTAGGTATAATCATCCATCGCATCCTTATTGATATATACTTGTATTATCTTGATGTCTTTCAAGTAATGTCTGGATCAAAGAGGAGACAACTTTCTCAAACAAGCCGAGACCCTCAACAGTGGTTGAAATGAAAAAAAATGGTTTAAAAGCCATCATCAGACGTCTACTGAAGAAGAAATTGATGAAGATGTCGACGGCAATCAACCAGGTACAAGCACCGATCATTCTGGCCTATCTTATTTAGTTCCATTTTTTTTAAGATGGAACTAGATGGAAAAACAATGTCCTCCAAAGAATATTCGTAGTGGCGTAAAGAATATTGTCACGCATTTACCAGGACTTAAAGGCGAAGCACGCAACAAAAGCGACAGAAAAAGATTTATGGAATTTGTTTTTTACTGAAACCATCATAGACATTTTAGAAAGATATACAAATGTTTATATAGAAAGTGTAAGGTCTCAGTTCGAACGGGAAAGAAATGCAAAATCCACATCTATATTTGGCTTTACCGAGAATGCTACGTTAATCGGTTATTGTCCAATAATAAATCCGTAGAATTATAAAAGTCCGATTGTGGAATAAATCCGTGATATTATTGTCAACAATGCACGATACCGATAATATTAATTCAGACGTGGAGAAGCTCGAAAGCCACAAATTATCACCTTTTATAATATGACAAAGGTCGGCGTTGATTTGCTTGATCAACTATGTCAAAAAATAACGTGACAAGAAACACATGACGCTGGCCTATGGTTACACTTTATGACCTACTACATATTGCAGCCATAAATGCTTTATGCATTTATAAACAAAATAACCCAACAGCAATCAAGATCAAAAGAACTGAATATTTGCAAAATCTTAGCTGGAGCCTGATTAAATACCAAATTGAAAGAAGATATAATGAGGTTGCTACACTACCTTGAAAGCTTCAATTTAGAATGAACGATTTACCTGGATTTCAAGATCAACGTCCTCAAGGACATAGGCCGGCTCCAGGTACTCGTGGAAGATGCTATTTATGTGACAGAGCACGAGACCGGACCAGCAGAAAAAATTGAAATAAATGTGGAAAATGGATATGTGTCGACCATTCTAAAGAAGTTTGTGACCCTTGCCTAGAATGATTATTTAGTGTATTGTACATAAATTTCACAAAAAAATGTTTGTATTAAATTTAATAATTTTCTTTAATTTATTTGCAATATATGTTTATCAATTTGACTATCTTTGCATTCCTGTATTATTTGACAACTTATTTCTTCAAATATATCGTATTAGTACAGGGATTTTTAATTTACAACCGCTTAACTTTGAAATAACAGCTGGGTGACAATTGTCACCCGCGCGCCTAACCGCGTTCTTATAACTAGCGCGTCTAACGTAGGATTAATTTCGAGCTATTTTTGACAATCCTCCTGTACCTGAATATATCGGGTCACTATGACCAGAAGGACTACAAGAGTATAGTAAAACTAGGGAGAACAGCAAGGTTAACAAGTACTGCAACGGGAAAACTGCAGAGAGCTCTGAAGGAAAGCAGACGAAGGAACCGCTAAGGCATGGAGACCACGGGTTAACGTCATTCAATATGGCCCTATACTATGGAAAAATAGAAAATTATCAGTTAGGAAAGGGGGAACTATTATAAACCATCGGGAACTATTATAAACACAACTGATCGTGTATGCTGACGAGTTAATATTCAGAAGAGAAACGTCATTGAAAATGCTAACAACACAGCTAGAAAAAGAAGTAGAAATGATGAGGCTCCATATTACAAAACCACAAAAATCATGACTACTCGCAACAGAAAAAAGAAAGTTGGGGATAGATAAGAATCGTTCGAGAGTGGAAGCGGTCATGCAGTCAAACGACAAGGTATGTTAGATATAAAAAGTGCCAGAGCAGGATGGTTAGGGTATATTTAAAAGATGCAAGGTTGAAAAAGTATCCAAGTACTTTTCAAATGCATAAACAACACAGAAAACGCAGCAGGAATAGAGAAATGGAAAAGAAGGGCAGAAAATAGGAGATATAAGACAGAAGAACTAATCGGAAACTAATCTAAAAACAAACAAACGAGTAGTGACATTATCGGCTTACATCGGTATGAGGTGAGCGAAAAGCAAAGGAGCTACTTTTGTCTTCAAAATAAATTCAGTTAAGCAACCGTTATGAGGGGGCCATTGCCCAAAAACGGTTGACAAAAGCTAGGGAGTAATCTATACTACTATGTGTATAGACTTTAAAATTTGGCGATAAAAATATAAATTGTACTTATCAGTTGCCCATATTTCAATTTGATTTTAATCATTTAGAAATAACCAGGACTAAAATGTCGTTCGACCAAATTGATGCGATAAAATCGAGGGCGTCACTCTAGAAATTAGCATAGAAGAAGAGGCGCTGCGGTAAATTAGTTTACCGACGTCTGAACGATGCTCAAGACAGTCCAAATCCAGGAGACCATAATCATGTTTAATTTTAGTGAAATAGTGTAACTACTATTTCCATGCGTGTTTGATTACCCCACTGGACCTTATTTCTAATATTTACCTTATAATAACCTTATAATGAACGATTTAAAATTGCTATTTATCTATTATTTACCCAGTTTATTAAAAATATTGGTTAATTGCGCTAAAATTGTAAACAATAATCACTATCAATAAAAATATAGCATAAATATCAACTACACTCGAATCTGTGAAAAACACCGCAATTACGATGCTACCTTCCGTTTTACTTTAAGTACTGTTATTATTTCAACAGCTTCTAAAATGAAAAAGTGGAAGCTGAAAATACCCCTTCCTTTTGTGAGGTAAAAGAGATTGCTTCAGGCAAAGGCACAGCATAAATGATAGGAAATAATATATCGCAAGAGATTCTCACCGCAACTACAGTGGATAACGTGCACGCTAGATAAACAATGGGTTATAAAGCCACGGGGTAAAATTATTTTCCCTTCCAGCCCCATGTAGCGCGATTTTATGTTGCGCCAACCTGATTAGAAACGGCTCTTTGTTACCCTTCGGTTACAGTGATTGATGTGTCAGTTTCAGTCAGTTCCAGTTTATACGGCCGAGATAAGACGTCTTTTGAAGAAAAACGATTCTCCTCCCTTTTTATTACACCAATTTGATCACAGTCTTCAAAAATGTAAGGACGCTAACATTATTCCGACATCTTTTCTACTTTCTTATTCATCAGAGTTTCTATAACAACGCGTAAGCTATAAACTACAGATATTAGGCTATACTATATCTGAAATGCTGTAACGAACAGAGATATAAAGTAACAATATGAACTGTCGTAATTTCATTTTTAACTAGATTTAGGGAGCGATATTGTTAGGCTAAAAATAATAAAATTTGGGCATTATTGCTTTCCACATTAAAATCATGAAAACTGTTTCTTGTTTCATTAAATAATGCCATACATTAAACTTACCATTCCTATAGTAATATGTTCAGGGCTTACCAACGAAAATTTGCCTATAACTCAACAGGTCAACTTGTTTTGGAGGGGACTAATATTTGAGTAGAGACTGTTCATGTATGCGCATCACCCCAAAAGTGAGTCGTGTCTCTTAAGAAAATGTTGGTTACCAACTATTTGGTCACTAATAAATTTCGCAAAATTGGAATCGACGATCCGAATCATTTTCGTTTAGATTTTGGACTAATATCATTTTAAATGAATCGAATTTATGTGCCTTTAAAATGCTCGGGACGCGAGAAACGCTAAAATCTTGGGATATTGTTCTATGTGAACAAATGGGATTCATTTGCCAATATCTCAAAACTTGCAACTTCAACAGTTTCATGTTGGACTGGAAAATTTGCTGTTTCGTTTTTTTTTGTTAGCGACAGAAACATTAACTTAAAATTTACGAGGGTCTTTAAAGTTGACAAGAAACAAAACATGTCTCTCAATGGTTCAACATAGGTGATGGTTTTCATTGTAAATTTTTGCCGTAACGCTTGCACATTCATTATTTCAAAAATAAATTGCAACTGCTTCAATTCTTTCATCTGTATAAATCATTAAATGAACAAATCATTTTTATAAACACCACTGAAGTATAAACGATTGTAGGCTTTCATGGCCTAACAACACGTCATTTTTCAAATGTCATTTTTACCCTTACACTTGAAAAAGATCGCGGTAAGAAGTTTAAAACCGATTTAAAAAAATACGTTGTGTAGAAACCAAAAGGAGCTTTCCAATGAGGTGCAACTCAGCTCCTCATGCAATTGAAAAATTTTTGAAAAGAGGATTGTTACGCCTCCTACAGAAATGAAATTACACATGATTACACATGGAAATTACATATAGAATGAAATTATACAATTACATGAATAGGTTTTGCTCAAAATTATTCCCCCTCAAAATAGAACCTCATGGCTACTTAGAAATGTCGAAAAAATCGATTTTTGAAAAATTGAAAAAAATTGAAAAAATCGAAAGTCCCGTACGGTGTACACGAAAAACCGTACTCGCAAAAACCGTTAAAGCAATCGACCTAAAACTTTCTTGTATTTATTCTTCGTATGAAGGGCTTGTTCGTGAATGAAAGGTTTTTTGTTTTACTGAAAACTTTTTTTATTACAAGAAAATGAAAAATTAAGAGCCCGAAAAATCCCACTTTTCCTTAAAACGGCGGCGATTTTGTCAAATATGATTTTTTTCAAAAAATCCTTCATTCACCGACGAGATATATTCATATACTACAGAATATTTTTGGATTTCAATATCAGATGATTTGGCTTGTTGTAAGATAGAATAGTTGGAACATTCTTATAAAAATTCCGGAAAATCGCGTTTTCCTTTACCTTGCAACTAGGCTGACCCCTTAAGTTATAAGGGTGACAAATTTTCGTTGGGACAATCTATATAATTTAAAAGAATATATATATATATATATATATATATACGAACATATTTAGATGGGAACCAATCTAAAGGGTTATTCTGATAAACAATACATTTACGTATTAAATATTCTTGTATCCAGTACAAAAAATATTAAACATAGAACTGTTAGAATAATAATATCCTTTCAATCGGTTATTAATCAAGTAATTGCGTTTCGTCGGTGTACACGTCAAATCGAAACTCTATTTCGGTACATTTGAAGTGTATACTCGTCGTGTAAAATAAAATAAATGTCAGTTAGTATAAAAATTCCAAACATTAGTAAGAAACAATAAAAGTGTCATTTAGTGGAATGCTTATTTTATATTGCCAGTAAAACTGCTCGGATTTTTTTCTATTTAATCATCTTACGAAAACAAGAAATTTTTGAAAGTTAAAAATAGAAGTCCTCTATGGAATAAGCAAGAAAATATTTGATTTTTGTGGAAATTCTGATCAACAATTTGACATGCTCAGTCCGCCAAGAAAAAACATTTGTGTTATTTTGATAAATATTTAGATAATGAACTTTATTATCCATAATTTTTGAGTAAACGAATTTGTACGCAGCACAATATGTATCGCTATTTCAAAAAACGATAAAAGACGAGGAGCTGGTATCCGACAAACAATAATATGAAAGGTTTTATCGCAGTGTTTTTTCTTGTCTTTCTCTAGCGAAGTCTTGCCTCCAGTAACACTTTTATTATTCTGCAAATTTGTGCATTTTGAAGATAGTGGAAATGTGACCAACGCAAGCTTTCTAGAATTGAGAATGTCATGAAGATTAACCAATATAAATGCAAAAAGTTTTGCATTCCGACCCAAGGTATTTATGTTGATCCCAAAGAGAGCCGTTTTGAAATTAAGTATTTTGTGCTAGATGAAAATTAATCGCGATATACTTGGCATTTCTGCATATACACACTGAAAAATATAGATTATGGTCAAACTTGTCCTGAAAATAGGACCGTAACACGCATCGTGTTTGCTCCCGCATAATGCAAGAAATAATAAAAGATTAAAAAGAAATCTTCATCTCAGTTGCATTGTTTCTACCGATTCAGAGATCAATTTCCAATGATTACAAAATTATTAAATTATAGCTTTTTAAAATATGTTGCAATTGCAGCAGGTATTTTAAAATGTCTACTTGATGCCGCTGTAATAAAATTATAAGGGACGTTGTCGAGGAACACTTTCTCAGTACTTTTTACTACTTTAAATGTTTTTGGTTATGGTTTTATCAACTAGTTTGTGAACTATATCATTATTTGCGCCATCAAACCGTACACGTAATATTTTAAGGTATTAAATCCGAAACTATTGAAAGCACATTGACATTGCACAACAACCACAATGAACAAAACTGATCACTACTCATGGGTTATTCTAACTTAATGTTAACCAAATTGGTTTATTTTGCTACAAATGGATTAATTTGATTAGAACTCTATCTCAATAAAGAAATGTCGATGAAATAAGAAATGAAAATTGTTGTGTCCTATTTTGTTACTAAGTCGTTTGATTTAGTAACAATAGAGTTTTTGATACATTCGATAGCTTAGAAGTCGTTAAATGAAAAAAACAAGTGGGACAATACCGTTGGTTTCCCGCACAAGATAATATAACTTAATGGAAATAAGAGTAATTAACGGAACACATAAGGGACACAAATATTAGGTTAGGAAAGTCAAGCCAAAAACAAAAATGTCTTTACTGGTTTCTATTATCAGCGTTCGACAGTAGGGCAAAACCTGGTTGCCACCTTTTAGTTAAAACATGAAGTAGAGCAATTTTAAGTCATTATCTCTATCGCTCCCGAAGATGCTGACTTTGTCGGCGAAACGTACGTCGAGTAAAAAACTTTTTCTGGTTTTGGCGTAGTGGTGGCATTATTCAACTTAGGAGTACAGGATACCGTTTATATTTTGAATAATGCCATAGACCAGTATACAAAAAAGAAATCAGGAAATATATTTACACCCTTTGTTGATATAAACACATTTGATTCGGTTAATGAAGGTAATTTATGGATCGAATTAATGAAAAACAATCTAACAAAATAAGTTTCCTCAATATATACGTAACAGGTATGGAAGACACTTGCAAGAAGGCACATTCGGAGCGAAAAGATAAGAATATAGAACTGGCTTCATACAGAATATGGACCAACATTACAGAAGAAGGAGTAACAAATGAAAAACGGTGCAAATGTTAACAAGAAGGAGACGCCAAACACTGACTAATTAACAGATATCCTAATACATAAAAGCATATCCTAATTTAATAGACAACCTGAAACATTATCATCAATATTAAATTCTAAAATGAATTTAAAGTGAAATAATTGTTACCAACTTAAACCAGGAAATTAGTTGCTCGCCGCACGTTACACTGATCATGTCAGCATCATCAGGAGCGACCAGAGACAAAAAGGTCGTTCCAGTTTATGCTGACAACTGTGCGTCGAGTAGTTAATTTCTTGGTTTGGTTAAGTGGTAATAATTGCTTAACCTTGCTACAACATCAAAGGTTCCAAATCCACAATTTAGCTAAAATTAATACTCAAAGCACAGAAATGTCGTTTGAAATCAAAACAGAATTAGCCGGAGATTTTTTTTTCTGAGAAGTAATGTACTCAAAAGGGTGGTGTATTAACATATGAAATGATGATGTAACTGGTTCAAAATTGGGGAAATATTTTCCAACGACATGCGTTAATTTTGCAGTTGAACTCCATTTGAAAGTACAACAAATTTCATTCCCAAACGGATCATTTTAGAAAGAACGTACCTTTTCCAAGACAGGAACCTTTCCATCGCAATAAGCACTATGGATAAAAACACCTGGAATTGCAAATTATAATTATTGTGAATTATATTCACAATTTTTCACAATAATTTTCACGGTATTTTCAATTTTACAAATTTTACTTGTAGAGGTCATATTTCTATTACCTTTAAAATGGAGGAATTGGAAAATTCATAACCTTTAGAGAAAGGTTATGATTTTTAACTGTGTTCTCTATAGAGATAGACAACACATAGTTAAACAAAGGCGTGGTTATACTTTCTCTTTTGGAAAAATACATTTGAAATTTCGGCTTACTGACAATGTCTTGTAATACCAACATTGCTACAAAACATATCATCTCTGTATTGCTTGCCAATACGGAGATGATACGCTTATTATTATACCGTATAGGAAATTATATCACGTCCCATAGCGATATTGTACTAACTAACACGATTGGTCCAACATTCGGACGATCCCGAAGATCGCACGACAATTAGCGAAAGAATCATAATACAAACCGAGGGACTAAGCAGGCAGATCGTGAGCGTTGACGGCGTATAACACTTTGAAAATGTCTGTATTTACAACCGCCGAGAGGGTTCAAATTATCAAGTGGTATTTGGGTGGCAATTCTTCGGAAGAAGTGGTAAATTTATTAGCACTTGCTTTCGAAAATCAGCCAATTCCAGCGCGTCGAACAATATTCCCTATTGTCGATGTGTTCGAAAAGACAGGTTGTGCGACATGTTGTCGCCAATGCCGCTTGAAATTTCGCGACCCTCGATAACCTGAATTGAAGCCTGAGAAGCTGGGGAAACTGATATCTGTGCATTTGTCACAGTCAGTGAACCTGTCTCCAGCAGACAAATCGCCGAAGAAGTTGGTGTGAGTGCTCGAACAGTCAGGAACATTTTGAAGCATAATAAATTCCGTTGCTTTAAAGTGGGAACTACGCAAGAGAGTTTTTCTGAGGACCATATCAGACGAATGGAATTTTGTGAAACTATGATGAAAAAATGAAACGAGAATCAAAATTTCTTAGGAAATATTTTATTTTCGGATGAATTGTCTTTTCCCATTCATGGTCGTCACAGTGCGTCTGTTACACGACATTGGGCTCAGGAAAATAAACATCTAACTATTGCTACTCGAACGCAGTATCCACAAAAGCTGAATGTTTGGATTGGTATTTTAGGTGATTTCGTCATTGGACCTTTCTTCATTGATGGAAACCTAAATGCCGACAAATATTTAGAATTATTGGAGAACCAAGTGATTGCTGCTATCCGAAACCTTCCACTCAACTTTGACGAGGTTTTGTTTCAGCACGATGGTTGTTCTGGTCATAATACGATGAGGGTGCGAGAATTTCTGAGAATTACTTTCCCTGATCGTATTATTAGCAGAAGTGGCAGCATCATTTGGCCCCCTAGATCGCCAGATTTATCGCCAAATGATTTCCTTTTGTGGGAGTACACTAAAGCAATCATTTACCAACATTGTCAGCGAGCCCATAGTTTGAATGAGCTCAGAATAAAAATTATTCAAGCTCATCGAATTACTCCAAAAGCGCTTTCCAGAGTGAGGAGAAATTTCTGCGACAGGTTGGGTTATTGTTTGGCGAAATTAGGAGGCATTATTTTTATTTGTAAATATTAGATTTATTTTATTTTAGAATGACATTTTATTTTAGTAAGAATGAAGTTTTTGTTTGTCCGTCGAACTTCAACGTTCGAAAAGAAATGCATAAACATTTATTGTTAATAGTTAAAAAAATAAGTGTGCGTAGAACGATGTAAAGATGCGCTAGCATCTCATCCCAGCAGGGTATCAGAAATGTACTAACAATAAGCGCTCGCTCGGCGGAACTGGTGCTGGCAAAAGTGGGCTGGGGGGGTAGAGGGGGGATCACGGATTCGTGGTGGGAGTCCTGTGTGGACTTCCCTATGAGTCAAGCAGAACTTTCTCACAGGGTATTATACATATGATATGCAAATTCGTTTGCTCCACAATTATGGGTACTGATTCATTATCTAAATATTTATAACAATAAAATAAACAGTTTTCACGGCCCATGTAATCAAATTGACCAGAATTTATACAAATATTAAATGATGGTCTAATATTTATATTATATTTATTATATATGCCATTAAATATATTGTATTCTCAAGTATCCGGCCTGGATTTCGGTAAAATTACAAAAATATTTTTATTAAAAAACAACTAAAACAGATTTATTTGAGGATATTTTTTGTGCAAAAGTTCCTTGCTATATCGCGCCTTTTCCCGCAATAGATTGTATACTTGAGATTTCTCAAGCATTATTTATTCTTAGAATTTAGCTGTAGTTAATGCTTTTCGAATTTAAAACGTTGTATTTGTTCTAATAAAATGTGCATACCAATAGCGATTTTGATGATTTTTATTGAAATACATGCCCCTTATACCGTACTGTACAGTCAGTCACAATTTTTATAGGCAACGCCCACAAAGTGTCTGAACTACAGAGAAGTAATGTCATAAAACCTTATTTAAGCTGCTTTGCTGTTGTTTGTAGTATGGTAAAGTATATAAATTGTTAAAAAAACTACCTGCATTTTTTGATATCCGGTCTGGCCGACCGCTACATTAGGCCGTATAGTTGAGAGTCAAGTGTACTTTTATTAAATGATCAAATTTTTCTTCAATGGCAATTTTCGCCAGACATTTTTTCTTAAAAAATGGACGATTACACAAAGGCATTTATGATAGACATTGTCAGACATTTTATCTATTTAAGAGTCTTTGCGCAATATATTTATCAGGTAAAATACCCTATTGGAGATGCGCCTATGACCGATAAGCGATGATAAGTTATCGCTTCCAGTGCGTCTGCTCTTTGCACACTATCATTCGCAATGTGATAGATACTCTCTGCAAGTAACCTACATGGTACGCAATAAATTATATGCAGTCGCATTAATGAACAGCCAGCTACCTTTCAGACGCTAAGCCAGGAGTGAAATCTCTGAGTTCATGTCTGAAAGATAGTTGGCAACGGCAACGATTATAAATTCTCCTTTAATCGTTCTTTAATACAGTAAAACGCCTCTAGAATAGTTGACTACTGGGGTGTGATGTCCTGATATGTTTTCATATTTGCGTTGGCTGAGGGAATTATGGTGTCCTTACTAAAGCGCGGCGGCATGAATTATATTACCCGACTGTACCAATGCATTATCTCGACCGAAATGGAACGGTGGACAAACTCGACTTCGCTAATGGAATCGTGTTTCCAGCAATTACGGCTACAGCACGTATGCCATTTTTAATTAATCGTTTCAGTTAGCGGCTCGATTTTTCCGCGCTTTATTATTTGCGATTTTACTACCAGCTTCAGTGACTTCAAATGACATTATATGAAAGATTTTTCGACCAAAAGATTTTTAAGGAATGTTTGCATCTATTTATGCGAAAACGAATTTGTGGTATCTTCGTATCCTTATCAATGCATTTTATTCATTATAAAAGTTTGGAAAATGTCGACACTACATAATCGACGAACCTTACTTTCATGAACAATTTTTATACTGATCTCATTCAAATTCTCATTCATTAGGTCGCTAAATGTTTTCTTTAATAAACCCGCACAAAAGGACATCACTGGTGATAAATCTAGCGATCTAGGCTTATAATTCTATCACTTCTCCTAATAACACGACCAGGGAAGATATTTCTAAGAAATTATTGTACCGTGAACGTTTTATAAGTACAATAATCGTCCTGCATTTAGGATTTCATCAATGAAAAAACCAAATGATAAAATTACCCAATATACCCGCAGTCCAAATATGTAGCTTTTGTGGATCTTGCGTTCAGGTTACACTAAGGCTCTTATTTTCTAAAATATTAAAAAAATCGTTTCTTTTTTCTACTATGGTTTCACAAAATTCTTTTCGTTTGATATCGATCTCAAGACAAAATTACTGCACAGTTTTCATTTAAGCAGGGAAATTTATTGCACTTAAAAATGTTCCTAACTGTCCAATTATTCAAACCAATTCAATCAGAGATTTATTTATTGGACCAACGCACACATGGCCTCCAGGATTTTACGTTAATGCAATTAAGACCCTTTGTTGTCTTTTTTTGTAAATGTCTACAAACCTTCGCTACAATTTTCCTTGCACTACTCTTAAGAGTATCTCGCTATTACAATTTACTATTTCTAATTCTATAATCATTTATTTCAAATACCAAAGATAACGGAGAACATTTAAATGATGTCAGAGTAAGTTTAATGTAATTAATGGAAAAGTTAATGAGGCTTTCTAATTATTAGAAACAGATTTTTTTATGCAAATGTTTTTCCATAAAAATAGTAATCGCATTTGCGAACAACTTTGTTCAAGAAGTAACGAGATGTTTAAAAATTCCACATCTATATTTCGTTTCTACAAGAGACATTAGGGCCAAGTTATATTGTATTACATCGTTGCCATTCTTTAACTATTACATCGTTAAAGATTTTGAAATAAAATTACAATGATTAAAAACATCTATATGAACTAAGCCATGTTGATTTAAACTTGGCAGTTAAAAAGAGCACTTTATTACATCCGAGTAACCTAATAACTCCAGCTTGTTTACTGGCAAGTACTGAAACCAACACGAGTAAAAGTTATTTTTGAATGGTATATAGCGTATTTCAAAAGTATATTGACGAAACTTTAAAAAATCATAACTCTACTATTAACAACCTTTTGCTTAAACTGTTGTTATTGAAACAGTTTAACTGCTTTCATTGAAAATGAAAGATTATTCTAACACAACTTTCATTTAAAAATTGAAGAGAAATCCGGTATGATGTAACTACTGACATTCCTGGCATGATTTGAACTCGAAATGGTACCTATATCAATCAATTCGGTAATTGAGCGGACCATATTGTCCATTGCCTATTGTAATGCTGATAATAAATAGTGGTTCAATATAAAGCTTTTCACTGCTTCCGAAATATCAAACAATTTTTCAAACTTTTATCAGCAGTTCGGTCTTTTACGCTTCTCAATTTCCTGTCACTTCAAAATTTTCAGTTATACCTCGAATAAATTGTAATGCAGCTTTTCTATTATATCTTCGCTCTAGTATAATGGAATTTAAATTTATAAAATCTTTAACCTTTTACTTGAATTAATGTTATGTTTTCAATTCCTAAACTAGCACAAACATATTAAAATCTTGGTTGGTGAAGCACACAATATTTTTTAAATCTTAAATAAATCTAAATTTCTTTCTACTCGGTAGAAATAAATTTAACAAATAAAAACAAATATAACTAATAAATTTCTCGCAGGGAAGTTTAATAAATAAACTTTTCCCTGAGAAATGGCTCCTAAGAGAATAGGAAAGTGTTTTGTAAAGTAATTGTTTGGTTTCTAAAAATACGCGTAGATTATGTAATTTAATATACTTGCAGTATTCTCTTACCTTGTAATTTTGTTTCATGAAAATCTTATGGATTATGCTTAAAGAATATTTATACTTGATCAAAGATTTTATCTAAATATGTATATTTTTCTTCAAAACCATATTCTGTGAGTCACATATTATTAGCTCAATAACTCTTTTATGTATGTTATCATGTACACTTGTATTCACAAAAATTTGGAATAAAAAATTTCAGTTCTTTTGAAGATTTTTAATTTTAATGTTTCCTTATTTTTGCAATAATGCTGACTTTAATTTTGATATGGTTTTGACTGAGGTTCAAACTTTGAAAAAAAAATGAATAGAAAAATAATAAACTGATGTAGGCTTTCACGGTCGGTGTTATTATAAATAATATTTTTAGGGCTTCTTGACCGTGTTCCAAAAGATGTAGTTCCAAACGTTTCATCTGCAACTGTGGCAGACA
>JAWQRM010000051.1:0-34859 GCA_033557675.1 Coptodactyla brooksi | reverse complement strand
TATATATATATATATATAAGAGACTTTACATAAAATACTTTACTTAGTATGTTATATATTAATAAAGTAAACCAATTATCATCACTACATCAAAATTGGTATAGTATTGACAACTGTTTAACTTTGTTACAAAGCTAAAGGTTCCAAACTCACAGCTTTAGTTACATATTAATATTTTACACAATTGATTAAATAACAATAATTTTATTTCGTTTTTAGCCGGTGCTGCAAAAATAAAATTAACCTTTAAAAAATAACGTGGACCTTTTCGGTAACTTTCTTACACCAAAATTGGTATAGTGTTGACAACTGTTTAACTTTGTTACAAAGCTAAAGGTTCCAAACTCACAGCTTTAGTTACATATCAATATTTTACACAATTGGTTAAATAACAATAATTTTATTTAATTTTTAGCCGGTGCTGCAAAAATAAAATTAAACTTTACAAAATAATAACCTGAGCCTTTTCGGTAATAAGCATAAGATTTGGTTAAAAGAATATCGAAAAGCAATAATAATGACAGGCAATTATTTCTGGGTAAGGTTAATTTAAAATAATTGATAATTTTGAGTATCGAAAATTAATAACTTTCTTACACCAAAATTGGTATAGTGATGACCACTGTTTAACTTTGTTGCAAAGCTAAAGATTCCAAACTCATAGCTTTAGTTACATATTAATATTTTACACAATTGGTTAAATAACAATATTTTTATTTAATTTTTAGCCGGTGTTGTAAAAATAAAATTAAGCTTTAAAAAATAATAACCTAAGCCTTTTCGGTAATAACAACAAAATTTGGTTAAAAGAATATCGAAAAGCAATAATAATAATAGGCAATTATTTCTGGGTTAGATTAATTTAAAATAATTGGCAATTTTGAGTATCGATAATTTATATTAACTTTCTTATTAAAATAGAATAATATGTTTTTAACATTAACAAAATCCAAACTATAACATTTAGAGATTAATATAGGTGTCATTTTATTACTGATTCATCCTGAGTGCATTCAACAGCAAAAATACAGGATAATTATGTATGTATTGACTTCCGTGTATCTAAAAGGAGTGATTTTAAAAAATTACGCAAAAATGTAATTTTCATTTAATATTTGGCATATTAATATTTTGCATATTCATACTTTACATATTAGTATTTTATATATTAATAAAGTAATATTAATATATAATAATTTATTATAATGTTAATTTATTTATATATTAATAAAGTAAATCAATTGTCACCACTACACCACAATTGGAATAGTGATGACAACTGTTTAACATTGTTACGAAGCCAAAGGTTCCAAATTCACAGCTTTAGTTACAATTTAATATTTCACACAATTGGTTAAATAACAATATTTTTATTTAATTTTTAGCCGGTGTTGTAAAAATAAAATTAAGCTTATAATAACCTGAGCCTTTTCGGTAATAACAACAAAATTTGGTTAAAAGAATATCGAAAAGCAATAATAATGATAGGCAATTATTTCTGGGTAAGGTTAATTTAAAATAATTGACAATTTTGATTATCGAAAATTAATATTAACTTTCGTATTAAAATGGAATAATATGTTTTTATGTTTTTAACATTTAGAGATTAATATAGGTGTTTATTATTAATTTAGCTTAAGTACATATTTTCTTATTTAAGTGCATTCTACAGCAAAATTGCAGGAAAATTATGTATGTATTGATTCCAAAAATTACGTAAAAATATCGTTTTCCAATCAACTAGAGACTAAATCATAGCATAAACAAGTAAAAATATAAAATAAGCTCAATTTAATTCAATTTAAAGGTGAGGTAAGTGGTGATCAGTACCTTCTATATGAAATCTTTCTTTCTGGTCACACCATATGCATGTCTAAATATTACAGTACGAAGTTAGTACAATACGACTACATATTGTAAATAAGCGTCTGAAATGCGTTATATGCAGGCGTTGGTAACAGAAACGGCAACGATTAGAAGTACCGACATTCTCAAAGTGTAGTAAACCCACAAGCGTTCGACAGGAGGATGATTTAAGTTACGTACAGTCGTTAAAAGACATATGCCATCCGACCGTCTGGCAGTCAGGCTCTTCCTTAAGTTAGTCGTTGGACATATCGTATGTATATTGAGAACGCAATAGATGTATATGTCTATCTTTCGTAATCTTAACAACAAAAGACTTAGATATTACAGTAGCTTCTAAAAAGTAATTATTTATTGTGTATCTACACTTGTTTCCATTGCTGTACTTAGAGATGCCAGACATTTATATTAATTTCAAAGTATAGTTAAACGTTCACATCTGTCGCCGTATACCATTACCATATTACGAAGCAGAAGTGTCTCAGTGCAGTCATTTGAAAGGGACTGTCTATCATCACACACACGCGCGCACACACACATACTCATTATGCTCTTCTACATTCTAAACGTTTCCTAGCGACAAAGTGAAGTGAGATATGTCTTTGCTATGCTACGTCACTCACATGCCACTTCAGTGGCTTGCAGTTTACAAACCACTTATATTACTTATAAGTTGGCCCGCCTCTCCCATAACAGTGGTTTTCATTTAGCCTTCATCTTTAGCAGGCTATTTTTAATGAATGGAGGGACCCTGTCTATATATAGATTACTACTCTAGCTCTAGCGAGTAGTACGTATTCGTTTAATAATTGAATGAATTCTTTCCCTTCTCACGACAATTACGAAAGGGTCGTTTCGAGTTAAGATTACAGATTGTGGGGCGATGAATATATATTTTTTACGATATTGTGTGCACATGGCCTTCGTGGGCTCTCTATTTCATAATATAAGTGTTCCCCCTTATTTCGATTTAAAAGCCGGATTCATATGGTAATGAGTTGAACGTGAGCGGTCACAACATTTTTGGATCATTAACTAGGCGTTTGATAAATTCTTGTGTCACACTAGGAGTAAGTTATAACCTATAAGGGTTGGTCCTTTTCAAATATGTGGAAATGATAAATTGTTAAAATATTTATGGAAACAAGGGGCAGATATTATATTTTGGGGTATTCTTACGAATTGAAGAGATGATCTATTTCATACAACGAATATTCGACGAGGTCAAATAGTTTCTCGACTAACTCTGTACACCGAAAACGCAAAATACTGCAGACTGGCACCGATAGATGGCAGTAGGCACATGTCGCACGATACTGTGTTGCAAGTTACAGCGTGTTACATTGTTTAGTTGATTTACGTTTATGTTAAGGTGCAATTGTGAGAAGCTGCCATTTTTACGATGGAAAGAACAGCGCGCGTGTGTGTGAAATTTTGTTTTAACTTACAAAAGACTGCAACTGAAACATTTAACACTTTCAACAGTTCAATTGATATTTCAACTGTCAAAATAACGATTCAGCTGCCAGGTTGACGTTTCTACTGTCAAACTTTCGTTTCAACTGTCAAATTGACGTTTCAAATGTCAAATTGACATTTCAACGATCAAAATCGACGTTTGAAATGTCAAATTGACATTTCAACTGTCAAATTGAAGTTTCAGCTGTCAAATTGGCTTTTCAACTGTCAAATTGACGTTTTAACTGTCCAATTGACGTTTCTACTGTCAAACTGACACTTCAACTGTCAAATTAACGTTTTCAACTTGAAATGTCAATTTGACAGTTGAACGTCAATTTGACAGTTGAAACGTCAGTTTAACAGTTAAAACGTGAATTTGACAGTTTAAATGTCAATTTGACATTTGAAACGTAGATTTGAGCGTTGAAATGTCAATTTCACATTTGAAACGTCAATCTGGCAGCTCAATCGTTAATTTGACAGTCGAAATATCAATTTAACTGTTGAAACTGTTAAATGTTTCAGTTGCAGTCTTTTGTAAGTTAAAACAAAATTTCACGCACACACACTGTTCTTTTTTTTTATCGTAAAAATCGCAGCACGACACAATTGCACCTTAACCCTTTGAGTGCCAAGGAGTGCGATCGCGCTCCTCAATACACTGACCGAAAATCTTGTTTGCACTCAAAGGGTTAACATAAACGATAATAATAAATCAACTAAGCAATGTAACACCTTGTAACTTACAACACAGTATCGTGAGACATGTGCCTACTGCCATCTAGTGGTGCCAGTCTGCAGTATTTTGCGTTTTAGATGTACAGGGTTAGTCCGGGAATTATTTGATCACACCTCGTACATTTATATAAAACTAAAATTTTAGCACAATATGTTCAAAGCTATTTGTTAACGTTAAATTAATTAAATAAAAATTTTCCTTCCTTCCTGCAAAATGTGCAAGAATTGCACATTAACAAAGTAACTCCATCAACATAAAATCAAAAATACCAGCCTTATGGATCTAAATACAGAAAAAGCTCAAATAAATACTGTTTGAAAAGAAATAATCTGGGGCATTGCGTTAAATAACTGATTATAACTTTAGTATTAGGAAAAATATATTGTAATATAATTGTAAAACGCTATTATCTCTATAAAGCAACAGATCAATACAAAATCACAAAAAAAACAACAAAATCAATAGACATTTAAACAAAATGTGTTTAACCCTTTCAAGGCAGACTAAAAAATAGTTTCATTCATACTTTTACTAGTTTATTAATACACGAAGCTTGAAAGGGTCTACTAGAAGATTTAGTTAGTTTTTAACGGTGTATTTTACTTTTTAATTAGTTTTTAGTCATAGTACTGTGAAGGATCAATTGAAGATATTTTATTATGAAATCCAGTAACGTGCACACAATTCTTACAAATGTATGCAATGTAAATATACGAGATAACAAATATAATTTTTGTAATAAAACAAATATATTGTGAAAACCCAAGTACATATTATAATCGAAAACGTATTATGAAATGCAATTATTCCTGTAAAGCATAATCTATATTCCTAAAGCAATAAAAAATTAATTAGTAAATTTAACTAGATTTACTAATTAATTAGTAAATTTAACTTGTTTTTAATTAGTGAATTATAATTAGTTCTCTGAGTTTGAAACAGTGACCCCATACTTGCGTTTTATTTAACACAGTGGTTAGTGCAATGCAAAATCTTGTTCGTTTTTAGAGTTATTTCAGTAATTAGTTTAATTCTCCGACTTTGAGACAGTGACTTAGTTGCGTGCCATCTAGCGATAATTATAGGTAAAAGCGAAGTGCCATCCTCACGTAGAAAATAGAAAAAAAACCAGCGTCGTGCTCTTAATGTTCAAATGAAATAAGAGACATTTTGTTATGAAATACAGTTACTATTCACGCAATGTGCAAATTTCGTATTTCGAGTAATTAAAATGTACTGTAAAGAAATTTAATAATTTAATATTAATAATGTGCACACGATTATTATAAATTTATGCAATTTCTGCTCTTATATTCATCTCATTACATTATATTTTAATATATCGTAAATATTTTCGGATGTCACCAAAATGGAGCGCAAAATTGTTGGGGGGCTAATAATATAAAAATCGGAGATGTTTTTTTCCAACGCTCCACAATTACTAGTACCTATTATTTTAGCATTTTAACATTACACTCTTATTTTTTAATTTTCCTTTACTTAAAATTATTAGATAAACAAAGTCCATAAAAAATTAATACATGGGTTAAAAAAATTGCACTGAATTAATTTGTATTATAGTTTAAAAGTTTTGTAAGATGAAAGAATATAGAAAATAAATAAGGCGTCGATTTTGAAATTTGTAATACATAACTCTAAAAGCTAACTGATTTCGATTCCATTAATTTAATAATGGAATTAATTTAATTTACTTTTTTCTTATTTTTTAATTTAAGTGCATTCTACGACAAAAATTGGGGAAAATTAGTATGCATTGACTTGGGTTTGCTTAAAAGGATGAAAAGGTTACTTTAAAAAACACTAGAAATGCATGTTTACAATGTAGCTTATGTGCATTTAAAACATTCTTGATATTAAGTTATTTATGTACATATTTGTGTCTATAATTAATACATTTCCTACATAAAATAAATAGAAAACGATATTCTATGTAGAATCTATACATTTTACGTTTTCTACATTAAATGTAAGAATAACTTAACAACATATGTCAATCTATTGTATTCAAAACGTGCATTCTTTTCTGGTCATCCTTTGCATTTACTTCTATATACAGGTGCTCACGTAGCTGCGAAATCTTCTACAACTTCAGGAGTAAAACTTCTGATATAAAAGTTATTTGTATCGAAATTTTCTAAAATTTAAAATTATTTCCAGAATACAAAAACTGTTGAATTTTGTTTAAAAGTAATTTTTTATTCAAAATAAGTTCCATTTAACTCAAATACAGTTTTTAGCACGATGAACCAATGCATGCATAGATTTTTGTATGTCATCCTTAGAAATGGCCTTTAGTACCTGCGTCACAGCTGCTGGAATGGCTGAAATATCATCAATTTTCAGTTTAGGGAAAAGAAAATAGTCACACGATGATATATCAGGCGTATACGGTAGGTACATATACAGTTTTACAATGTAAAACTGCTAAATAATATTCTCCGTTGACAGTTTTACCTTGTGGAACAAATTCCTTGTGGACAATCTCTTGAGAATCATCAAAAGTAATCAACTTTTGAAAACGCAATTATTTTGGTTTTGACTCGCCTTTCGACTTTCATTCTGCAGATTAACGCTTGGTTTCTGAATGATATTTAAAGCCCATGTTTCATCACCAGTTACGATCGAATCAAGAAAATCTGGATCATTTTCACCAGTTTTAATAAGTTCTTTACAACGCTCTACAGGAGCAATTTTCTTTTTCCTTTCCTTTCCTTTTCTTTTCTTTTTCCCAAATTTTGAGCCAAAATTTAATCAACAGTTTGATTGTTTGGTTCAAAATGATTGAACCAAATTACAGTTTCGGCTACTTCCGGTATAACCGGAAGTAGCAAATATTGTACATGTGTTCCAAAGTTTTCATTAGCCATACATACAAATGACACATGACAAATGGCAGATAATCGAAATCTGAAATTTCGCATCCAGATTTTCGTGGTGGCCATTTCATCTAAAAATATTTTCATGAAACAGTCACTTCCGGTTATGGCGGAAGTCAGAACCAACTTTTAGTGGGAGTTTCCTTATCTTGAAATTCAACTTCTTTAAGGTACGTTGATTTATTTAATTTTTTCGATAAGTTCATGGTAGTATGTGAAATTATATGCATTTCTGTGTAATTTAGATTAAGAAATACGAATTCAGCAGTTACTGGTAGTCCATAACAAACTGTCGACTTCTAAGAACTTCGTACCACTGATTTCAAATGGAACAGGATATATTTTATTATTTATATCTTATATTTTATTTTTCAATGTATCATAGCTACAGCAATTTTTGAAATACTAAAAGAACTAAAGTTATGTATTTAGAAAGTTATGTATTTTGGCTTAGTAACAAAGTTAAACAATGTCATCGTCAGAAGCGACTGAAGATTAACACAACTTTAACGAGATACAGGAAGTCGCGAGTTATTTTTGTAGTGAGTCGCAAAATTTCAAACAAAGTTGTATAGTTTGACATTATTTTTCCAAAACCGCCAATATTTAATCGCCACAACCATCTGGGATAAATTAAATAAATTTACACATAATATCGCAACGCAACAGTCAAGAATACTTAGCGCTTAACAAGTTTTGCGTCATGGAAATTTTGACACGTACATATTTCATCAACTGCTGTATTAAATACAAATAGATGTTGCACCGCACATGACTTTCTCTTGACACTGATTGAATTTTCAGCAGAAATTTTGTAATGACTTTTTGAAATAAAAATAATTAATTGTTTATCGTCTTAATAAAGTTGATGAATAATAAAGATTGGTGAAACAAAAGTCATAACATAAATCATGTTTATTGTCATCCTGCCAATGTCATTAAGTCAACATCGTCAGGAGCGATGACAGAAAGTCTTTCAACGCTCCTGATGATGCTAATTTGGCGAAACGTGCATCGAGCATTCTTTTTCACATTTTAGTGCAGTGGTGACATTTGCTTTACTTCTTACTGTTAGATAATCTGTTTACATATTTTCATTTCAATTTATTTTGTTTCTGTTTCGAAACAGTATTCCTCTTCATTACATGTTTGCCATTTTTCTATTACACTTTGTACTACAATAGAAAAAAACAGATGTTTTGGTTGTTGCGCGTCATCATCTATAGTTCATTAGTATTGTTATCTGGAGCCCTTTATCTCCTATTAACAATGATTCTTTACTAGATATTTATTTACTGCCTACGTACTCAAAAAAGCATATTTAAAAAAAATACAAACAATATGTATAAGAAAACAATTGACCCTCGACATATAATATATAGAATTAACAATTGATAATGTATCTAGCTATAACCGAAACAATAAATCTTGTTTTCGTATGTTTTTCCCAAAACCACTTGATAAAATTAGAAGTCGAATTGCAATAATCCAACATTCCTTAAATTTAATTATGTCATTTCTATCTATCTGGGTCTATTATGTCATCGTTTTTATAAACTTAACCAAATCACAAAAATCCACTCATTGAACCTAAGCGATAAAACCACATGTTGACAAATTGAGGTTAATATCCAAGACAACCCGCGATGTCCAAATCTTACGAAAAATGTTTCACAATACAAACATGATAAATAAATAAGCTAAATGACAATAAGTATTACGGTACCTTGTCGGGAGGTGTGATAGATATATCTGTGGGCTGAGGCATTTTCACTTGAATTCGAAATTTATCGAAGAGCACACAACCAGAAATACGAAGTCACAAATTTTCAAATAAACATAACGGAAAGGGAAAACGACCGTCGACACATTACTACTCAAGATTCAGAACATGACTGATGTTCCAACACACGTTCTGTCATTCTCGAAATTTGTCTCCCCACCACTTAGCGTAGTAACCGCAGTGCAGCCAGCCTCTAAAAATATAAAAGCAAGAACTACGTATAATAGATATTGGAGTTTTATTTTCATGTGATTCGTGCTACCGTTTTATATTATCAAAAATTACCGCGAACACTATTAGTTAAAATTATTCATCTTTTTATTAATTAAAGAATAAATCAATAACTACCTATCTTCGTGTTATTAAAATAAGCGTATTTACCTACATGTCAATGTTCTATTTTTAAATTTAGCAAAACGCTAATGTACAAATTTAAACCAACTTCAAACGTTAATTTTTTCTTTATTTTCTGAAATATGCTTTTTAAACTACGCATATCGAAAATACATTTGTTCACAAAATTCAAAATAATTTTGTTCTTGCTTTGCGGAGATTGGAATACTGACCATAAAATTCTCCTGTTATACACACAGGGTGAGGCATAAAGAACGGCTGCATAAAAAAAATACTGTTTTATTTATATAAAACTAATATATGTTTTATATCTATAAAATAGCTATATCTATATACTGTTTTATATCTATTTATTTACTAGATTTTCAAAATCTAGAAAATATATGTAGAAAAAATAAATAAATATACAATATGAAGAAAATAAATATACAATTTTCGTTCGTTTAACAGTATAGGATTCAATGTTAATACAAGTTTCTACTAACGAGTATTTATTTTCCTGTTATTTAACAGCAAATTAATTTTGTTACGCCGCTGACTTCCTCAATTGTGGCAGTTAGGGTGTTTTATTTCAATCATTACCATACTGTAAGTTTGGTTGCCTAATTAGTTGCGGTCACGAGTAACTTGGAAATTTTTGTATTAGCGCCTGGTAATTCCTTCAACAAAATTTTACTGAAGGAATTTTCCTAAAGTTCAATGACAAACAACAATCTGCAACATAATACAAACATAGTTTCCAAAAGAGATTTAGGTATCATTTCCATTACTGTAGTTCGATATTTACCAGAATATATCCTGGAAAGTGAAATTGATTTTCGATGAGATTACTAGGGATTTTTCGAATTAAATATTCTCCAGTTTATTCAAAAGAAACACAAAATCCTTTGCTGCGTGTTCTCGAATATTTATTTATTTATTACACTAATAAAAATTTACCTCTGATTTTTAAATGGAACATCCTACTAATCAATTCAATTTTTTGTAATGTGCAAAATTTCAAAATAGGACCCACATAAGTAAGAAGCATTCCTTTTGCAACCAATTTTAGTTTTCGATCCTACTATCCCTTCTGTTTATGTAGTTTCAAATCTTCGTAGCAACACCCAATGGATACTTACCCCATTGATATGTCCAACACTTGCTCCAGTTGCATTGTTTCATTAATGTTTGATTTTAATATACGAATTAAATCTGCTTGTCATTTCATATGGATTCTATGTTGATCTTTATCCTTCACCAATCGCTGCATTTTCTTTTCAGTTGCTGAAGAGCATGTTTGTTACCACACAATGGATAGATGTACTGACTAGTACTTTTTGAAAACAAATTTCGAACGAAATGCCCACGAATCGGAAGAATGCCATTGAAATTGTTTATCAAGTGTCTGTTTATTTTATGCCTCATTAAAATGCTATAAAATAAAAAAATGTGTATTTTGGCCGTCCAACCCATCTGAAAACAATTTCAGATGTTTAGTGTCTGGGTCGAAGTTAGTCATTTTAAGGAAATCCTTAACCAAACTTCCTGGTTTGGTTAAGTGGTAACCATTTACTAACTTGCTACAAAACCAAAAGTTCCACATCCACAATTTAGTTAAATAGTAATCACTTTAAGCGTATGTTTAAACCCTTAAATCTTAAATTTATGGGTTTAAATATAAATTTATATTTAAATTGTTTTAACATATTTAAATCTTTTCACTTTGTTTTTTTTTGTTTCATGTTATGTAACTTGTAAACAATTGCAAGAAAATTACTTTAATTCGGTCAACATAGAATTGTTTTGGAATAGTGTAGCTCTTAAGAGTAAGAGAAAGTAAATTTTACAAAATCCTTGCAAGTATTAATGCTTTAATAATTGCAATCATAAATCGCATTAATAATAAATCCTTACAACTATTAATAAATAATAACTAGTAATTAATTCTTTTTTATAATTACAAAGTTATAAATATAATGCGATACTGAGTCTTTTAGAAAATAAAATATTGTTTAACAAACTGAAAATGTCCTGTTTTAAGTAATATCTTATATTTATAAAGATATTACGTTAAGAATTATGCTTAAAAAGTTTGAATGTCCCAATTAGAGAAAAGTAGCCTATGGCTAAAAAGCATCTGTTCTAAAATTGTTCCTTAAATCTGTTTTTGCCGGAAGAATTTGTCAAGATGATTTATCCAACTTTTGTTAAGTATATTATAAAAAATATCGGCAACTTTGTTAGCATCTCTGTTAATAAATTTCACGTTTCATGTTTATTTTGTTTTTTTCTTTGTTTCAAAATTGATTTCAACAGGTACTTTTTAAGCAAAAAAGTAATTTATTTGTTAGTTCAGTATAATAAATGTCAAACTGAGATTTACAGGGTGAACACATCTCAAAAAAAATTAGAAATCCCTAATTTCCAAAAAAACTCAGTAATAGGTAAGTACGTACAATTTATATTTACTTCAGAATACAATAACTTTAAGCCAACATCAGGACAGCCTGTCAAGAACATTATAGAAATATATACAAAATCCATATAAAAATTCAGAAAGATTCTTCTTATTGACCATAAGGGAAAAATAAATCTCAAGACTTCATAAGGCATTAACCAGCAGTAAGATTTTTTTACAAAGAAAAGCGGTAAATTGCATCAAAGTTGGATCTCCGTTTTGTTTTAGTTTGCCGCTTTTATTCTTGTCCAATTGTAATGGCAGATAAATTTAATAAGTTGGGTCTAAAAGATTATTGCTATCATTCTTTGAAATGAAAGAATGATAAGCATTTGAATATTCTCGCAGTTGGAAAATATATGACTAATTTTTCAAGTATACAATCACATCAAATAATTGAATTTACCTTGGCCTTTCTACCTGTTTATTACCCTTTCTACCTGTAGGTATATAACAAATATGTACCTTATGGTATTAGCATGTACAAATTTTACTCGCTTCAATTTTACTAGTTGCTGCCTTATCCCATGTCAGTGGTGGTTTTCCCCAGCCTTTCCTCGTTCAGCAAAGTGTTGTTCACATTTTTCTTGCCATTCTCTGTTCATGCACTATCATCAAATGCCTCAACGATATTGTTCAATTATTTCCAGGACTAAATTTACCTCTCACTCTTTCCTGACTTCTCTATTATTAACTTTATCTCTTCTTATAGTACCCTTTACTGTTCTTAAATACATCATCCTTGTTGTGTGTACGTGACTTTTCTATACTTTTATAAATACTCAACTCTCACTACGAAACATCAACAAAGAGCTGAAAATTATTTTTAAAGACTGTTATTTTCGTTCTTCTGCATCCTTCTCTTACTTAAGAATATTTTGTTTAATGAGTACGATAATTCACAGCCCCCAATTTAATCAATCCCAGCATTTAAATGAATTCACCTGTTCTGATTCTTTTGTCTTCTCGATATTTTGTCTAATCAATGATACCCTATGTAAAGCAAACTTTGGGTCTTTTTTATTTCCTTTCTTATTTTCGGAAATCATTGTTGTTATTGAATTGCTTTCCTGAGTTTATAGCTTATCTCTATTACATAAGCTGTTCAAAAGTATATCTTTTGGTGCCGTCAAAAGCCTTGTCAAGGTTTAAGAATACTGTGTACTCCTGTACGCTTGGTATTCTTAACTTTTGTCCAAGTACTGAGATCAGGACATAGAAGTCTTTTATGTCCTGATCAATATATATTTTATTATGGTAAATACTCTCATAGACCTAAGCTGCCACGCTAAGTAACGTGACACCACTAACTATCACATTTCGATTTATCATTTTTTATAGGAACGTGGCAATATTATTTTATATTCCTGTTTGTAAAAATTGCAACACTACTTAGGATGCATTAAAATTGAATTGAATTGAATTAATGCCACAAACGAACTGTATTGATACAAATAAACGATTAAATTTACAAAGTAAATGTGTAACTCTGAAATTCTAATCATTTGAAGAGTTCACCCTAATTTGCACTTACTGTAAATTTTACCCCAATCGTGTGATTCCCTCATGATGTTGCAATTTTTACAAACAGGAGTGTAATATCTTAATCTTTCTATCTTAATAATTTTCATTGGTAGGATTTCATTTGAAATTTTTTACCATTTCTGGAATTATTTCATCATACCCTGCCCCTTTCCTTTTTTCTTTACTGCTTCCTCTATTTCTGCATTGACAATGCAGAAATAGAGGAAGCAGTAAAGAAAAAAGGACCATCTCCATATAATTTTCTCTCCAGTCCGTTGCTCTTGTGAATTTAGTAGTTCTTGAAACTATTCCCTTCAATGCTCTATTATTTCCGGTACTACCATTATCAGCTTCTTATTTTTGTTCTTCACATATTTAACATTGTTATTTCCATTCATTAATGTTGTATAAAACAGATTTTGGTTGCCTTTGGTCTTCTTCCACTTTCCTATTTCTAGGTAGTTAACCTTAGTTCTTTGTATCTTTTGTAATTTCCCAGTGTTTTTTCGCAAAGATACTGCTTCCAATGCTTTTCTTTTCCTTGACATTCACCTTCTTGATATTGTGATTTACCACAGTTTGTGTTTTGTTTCCTAATCTTGTATACCTCTCACATATTTCTATAGATGTATCGTTTACTATTTCCCTTAAAGTTGTCCATATTGTTTCCAAATCTAGGTTGTAAGCGCTTTTTCTTAATTCTTCTATTCTTGTTTCTGTTTCTTCAAATTCTCTCTGTTCGTTGGCTATTTTATTCTTCAATTTAAACTTTTTGATGGAGATTTGTTAGTAAAGTTTAATTTTCTTTAATTAACCTTCGCCGGGCTGAAATAAAAAAAAAAACTTACTTACCAAAATGGGGTCAATACTAACCCATTGATTTTATTATTTTATTTAAATTATCATATTAACCTTTCAACACTGAACGCATTTTCTTTTACAGTATTACTGAACGTGGGTCTGAAAGACCCAGCGTATTTTAACCATTTTCATTATTCCACAAATTATTACCGCGGTAATAGTATTAATATAGTTTATTAACCACTTTACTATTTTTTATTGCTTATGTTTCAATACAGAATTTTAGGAGAATCCACAAATGCAAAATCTAATACAAAATTTTTTCATTAAGTTATAAGAAAAAAACTGAAATTCGGTTTCAGCCTGGCGAAGGTTAAGTTTAGTTTTCTGTTGTTTAGTAAAGTTGAAATAAATGTCACCACTAATTTGAAGAATATTCACCTATGTAATGTACATCTGCAATCATAATATTATATCAACTATATTTCAGAAAATACCTAGTCAAGAGCAGATTTGGAGACTTATGCTTTAACTTGATACAAAATTGAATATATGTGAACTTGTTTATTACGCAAGACATCGAATTCGATAACTTCAGTTGCGTTGGGATTAAACCATTCATTTATTTACATAGTAACCATTCCCTCTGCATTCATGGTGAAAGAAATGCAATTGAATTTATTGCATTAAATAGACTCATTCCTGTTATGGAAGCATCATTATCTAATCATTTAATGCCAGATTATAGATTTACCAAATACTTGTATTATCGTTAATAATACAAATAATAATAATCGTTAATACTTGTATTAACGATTTTAAAAAATAAGGAATGAGAAAAGAATTTTTTTTATGTTGCTATCAATTTCTACTTCAAACAGCGTAATTTTCAAAACGGATATTTTAATTTAAACCACACTTTTAGAAGAAAAACAGGTGATTCAGTTTAATATTCGTCTTCCTTTATAACTCCTTTATTTTAACAAAAACAGAACTTGTTTATTACGGAAGACATAGAATTCGATAATTTGAGTTGTGTTGGGATTAAACCATACATTTACATAGCAATCATTCCCTCTGCATCCATGTCGGGTTTGCCTAAACTGTAGTCATAGAAGTCCTTTTCTTTTTCAATCTACTACAAATAAAATATTGTACTAATAACAAATAAAATATGACAATGTTAGTGACATATTAAAAAAATTCAAAATATAAAATAATAATTAAAAAAGAACATCATTGGTATCTTTTATTATTTACATACTAATATATTACAGTGCGATATATACAAAATATACCTAGACTACGACAAATGTGTACTTTATACAATTACCTATGATAGAAATATACAGGAAAACAACCGATGATAAAAAATTCACTTAAAATTAGAAATGATACAAAATACTCTATTACTTTATGCCCATGTAGCACCATCACATTTATTTTCTCTTTAAGACCGATATCAATTTTTTTTTAGCCTAAATCAAAATCGTCCCTACGTCGTTCCTCGTTAATTGATATATCGATAGTAGGTTTATTTATGCCTTAAGGGTGAATTGGGGTATCGTGATTAGAGAGTAGCGAGAATCCGAGTGAATCCGATACAAGCCGACAGGACAGTTTGGCCAACGCCCCAGAATAAAGCGTACAACGGTTGCATTGGCAAGCTCGAGTAGCGGTAGACGCACGCTATCGCCGCGCTGCTTATTATTCCGGACATGACAGGCGTCACCACGCCCATGAACAATATCGCGATGGGGAAAAACTTTCCAAATTTGTGTTTGCGCAGTGTTAGAAATGCTATCAATCCAGCTACCTAAAACAAAACATCAAAGAAATAAATAAACAAAAAACTGTCATGTACAGATAGACATGCATGTTCATCTATTGGTAGAAAATTTATTTTCATGTCGTAATATAAACCTTTCGTTTTCTAGATAGCTTTAAGCAGCTGTGAAAAGTATACAAATTCTTTTTGTTACATTTGTGGTGAGCTAATGGTGGAAAGGCAAAAAAGAAATATAACAAGTTTCAATCGATAAGTGTACCTCGCATATTTTGGAGTGAAAATAGGAGATGAAGACAAAACTTAGGCACTCCATTACATTTGTTACACATGTGTTGAAGGAGGTACACAGTGGTCAAAGGGTGAACAAAAAGCATTCACATTTGGAGTTCCAATAGTGTGCCGAGAGTCTTAAAATCATAGCAATGAATTTTACTTTTGTTCGACTGGTGCCAACATAAAGAATAAAGAAAGAGTCGTCATCAGTTCCTTATGGTAAAGATGTATCAGTGCCGATTCTACCACATAACTCACCCGAAATAGACGGTTCTGCAAGTGTTTCAAATGAAGATAAGAACAAGGAGTACGAACCTGAGGATAGCTGTGTACCAGAGCTTCTTTCACAGACTGAACTAAATGATTTGGTTACTTACATCTGACCAAAGAAAATTCAGAATTGCTTGGTGCAAGGCTTAAAGTGTGTCACCTGCTCACAGCTGATGGCACCGACTGGAGACTGTTTATAGATTTCTCCAAAATAAGCCTTAAAGTTATCCTTATTCACAATGAGGATACGTATGCATCAAATATTCTATTCATTTATAAGAGCATTACGAAAATTTGGAATCTGTTCATGATAAAATTAAATACGACAATCCTACATTGATTACATGCGGAGCCCTCAAAATAATATCTATGCTCGTGAGACAGTAAGGAGTGTACACAAAGTTTCCTTGTTTTTTGTGTGGATGGGAAACCAGAGACAGAGAAAATCATTAGATGAAGAAAGATTGGCCAAAAAGGGATTCATTACTACCCGGAACCAAAAATGTCCCCTAAAAAGCTCTCATAGATCTGAATAAAGCTCTCCTTCCACCTCTGCGTATCAAGTTAGATGGTAACCAAGTTTTTGGGCAATAAGAAGGATCCAAACTTCAAATCAATAGTCCAGAACATACCACAGAAGTACAAAAACTTACGTCCCATGATCTTCAAGGTTTCACTTCCTAAGTTCACATTTGAACAATTTTCCTCAAAATCTAGGTGCTGCTAGCGAAGAGATGGGTAAGGGATCTCCGCAAGACATCAATGAAATGGGAAGGAGGTATCAAGGAAAATTGTCTACTATGATGATGGTCGACTATTGCTGGATGTTATACCGAGATGAACCGCATAGAGAACTTAAAAAGGAAAACCGCGAAGCAGAGCAAGTGTGAAAGAAACTTCTACACATGAAATAAAATTGTGTATCTTACGTACATTGTGTTAGTATAAGTAAAAACAAAAAGATTCTCATATTTTTGCAATCTTTTGACTTTTTACAAACTTCAACAGTTGCGATTTTGTTAAGAATTCTGATTCCGAAGGGCATTTTCAGATTCAGCACTATAAAATCCATATTAATCAATTAACAAAAGTTAAAAAACATGACACAACCCAAATTTTGCAGGCTTGTGTAATTAACTTATAAAGTAGTGTTATGTCAACATAAACCATGGTGAAAGAAATGCAATTGAATTTATTGCATTACACGGACTCATTCCTGTCATGGAAACATTATTAATCATTCAATGCCAGATTATAGATTTACCAAACACTTGTAGTATTAACGATTATATTAAAAAATGAGGAATGAGGACAGAATTCTTTTCGCCAATCTATCAATTTCTACTACAAACAGCGCAATCTTCAAAACAGATATTTTAATTTAAAACACACTTTTAGAGGAAAAACAAGTCAGTTTGGTGATTTCAAAAAACTCAAAATTTCATGCTTAAGGATGTACCAAGCGATTTTAATATTCGTCTTCCCTTATAATCCCTTTATTTTACCAAAAAAATACAATAAACCATACATATTTACAAATTGTGTTAAAAATTTTCACCACAACACACCAGCAACCAATGATAACATTGAAAAAATGAAGAAAATGATTAAGGACAATCTCTAGCATAGATGTTGCTGATAATGGCATACCGTTTGGCTTATACCAAGCACTTTTTTCGTGTGTTTAAGGCATGAGATGTGTGGCAGCAAAATTTGTTCTGAAATTGTTCAATTGTGCCCAAAAGTAATGCCGAATAACCATTGCTCAGGAGTTATGTACAATGAGTTCTTGCCACCAGGTTGTATGGCCAACGAGTACCATTTGGAAATTCTTCACAATTTCCACGAAGCAATTCGAAGAAAACCTTGGATTTGTAGTGAAAGAATCCATGCTAATTGTGCTATGACAATGGACGTTCTCACTATTCAGTGCATGTTCATGAATTTTTGGTCACAAGTGATACCATTGTGATGCCTCAGCTTCTGTATTTGTCGGACGTGACCCCTGCAACTTCTTCCTATTCCCAAAGTTACAAAAAATCATGAAAAGATGACATTTTGCCAATATTGAGGAGATAAAGACAGAATCACTGAAGGAGATTTAATAATATTAGGAGAATTAATATTGATACATAAATAAAGATTTTTTGAGAAAAAGTAATGTTCTGGGTATTTTTGATCAAACAACATAGAGGTTTGTGAGAAGTAATATTGTAGAAATCAACTCAGGCTATGTAGAAACAAAGCCTGAGTTGTAGATTTGATGATTTAAGAAATAATTGTCATGAAATTTAAAAGTTGCCTCAACTTTTAATCTGTTCTCAAACATTAAAAGTTGTGATTTAACTTTGATATAAGTTACTGTTTTCGTTTTGTATTTTATAAAAAAGTTATCCTAATCTTAGAAAATATACTATGTAGCTGCGCAGTTTATTTCTATCTTGAAGTCAATAAAAAGTTGAGAACTTAAATAGTCACATTTATTTTATTAAACAACATTTTTGGATGTTACGCATAGCTGACATACGATGAATGCCCACTTAATGGAAATGCTTAATAAAGAAAACAAAATGACAGCATTATTATTAACAGCATTAACATTATTTTCATTGGGTTTGATTGAAACAGTTATGGTTTTGTTTCTCAAGCAAGAATTCTTTTTTTATGGAAATTCCTTTAACACTCTACGTTTGCAGATTGACTGAAGAATTACAGCAAATGGGCAAATTGTTAGTGTCGAAAATATGAATTGAAGATACGAAATATTAATTTTCAAAAAATGACAAGCTGCTTCCCAGCTTATTTCCTCAAAATAAAAATCATAAAGCAATGTTTAAAACTAGAATTCTCCCTTGACAACCGTACAAACTTAACAGAACCTGGTACAGGTATTTTAAATAATTAAATAGTTGATGTTATTATTTAGCAATTTAATCTAGCATGATTTTTAACATCAGTAGAGTCAATTTCAGTAGTCGTGTTTAAAAGTCGCCACCGACTGCTGTATTACAGAGAACAAAATAAAACATATAAGAAGTATGATGAAAATTGTATTCCTGTCATGCATAGTTTTGCTATAAATCAAAAAGTCTAACTTTAAAAAATTGTAGAATAACATTAGGTAGATACAAAACTACACTTCAACAATAATTTTAATAGAAAATATGAATAAATTTGCAATTTATTTTTGATAAATAATAACAAACTGTTAGCAAAATTCTGTTAGTGAAGAGTCTCTTAAAAGTTATTCCAAGAATATGATTATCTTTTTAGTGAAAATTTAATACGTCCACACTTTTTTCTGTTAATGCAATAATTATTGATTTTATAAATTAAATGGTATCTTATAATTTGTTTAAAAAATATGTTTGTTATATGCAGATAGAATAGACTATTTTAAGGTAAGTACTGTAGGGTAAATTACAATAAATAAATATCATTTACAAAATTTTTGCAGTAATATGAAAATAAAAATTATACGTTTATCCTTTAATCTGTTACATACTGTTATTTACTATTCCTAAATGTGTCATGGGTGGAACTGATATGAAATAAATTGTCTGTAATGATTTTATTGACTTACTGATAAGCAAATGCTATAATATGCATTTTTTTAAATTGAATTTTGTGTCGTTATACTTTACCGTATGAACAAAAATTGATGAAAACAAGGCCCACAGAAAGACGTGATACCACATCTTCGCAAATGTGTTCAACGGTTCGGTTTGTTGAAGCCAAAAGACCGTTTGCAAGGAGTCCAATTCCGTTGTCTTGGACATGTTTCTTCGCCTGAACTGTGGGCCCCGAGTTCACGTACCACAGTCCAATTGTTGGGTATACTTCCACATTGCGATTTTTTGGTGCCCCTCTAAACAAAAAACGCTTTAAGTGAAGTTGTTCGCGAAACTACGTATTACACCACACTGACCCGCAATTTCGGTGCGGAGTTTCACATCTTTCCCACGCGAGTACCCCTATTTTAGCAAAATTGCGACAACGGCAACATGACACAGAAATGACATTCAGTTTACATTTACAAAGTTTGACGTTTGTTTTTGACGTTTATCGAAAATTTCCCCTACCGTCTGGTGATTTTTGTTTTCGCAGTTTGTACTGAATATCGACGGGTTTTTAAAGAAAAGAAAGATCGACCGCTTGTGCGTGGCGTGCGTGAGTCAATGAGTATTATAAATAGGATATTTTCGCCGGCATTTCGCAATACTTATTGAAAAAGTTATTATATTTTGCAATTTTAATTAATTTGGAGGTTACATCCGTACATAACCTCACTTTATTGCTCGTAATGGACAAAGTTGAATACCCTGAAGATAGTGATACAAGCGATGAAGATTTTGATCCCGGCAAAACCGAAAATGAGGTAGTTTCCGAGGTGGATTCGGATGGGGACAGTGAAGATCCGCTTTCGGATAAAGAAGATCCGGGCTCTAGAGGCCCAAAAAGGAAGAAGCGAAACACGAAGTCTAGGAAAAAACAACGCACCAACAATACTACTGTGGGAGATACATCAGATGGTAAGAACTGTCAATTTAAATGATTTTTAAAAATCCCATAGTTACTTAACACGATCAAAATTAAGAAAAACTACATTTAATTACAATTCTGCTTAGGTTATTTGAACTTTAAAAATATCCTTTACTGCCCACAACTTGACAACATTGTAATTTCCTAATATAATATAATATAGAAATTAATAAATGTTTAAAAGATTGCATAAATACTTTGTTGAATAAACTTTAATCTACTTTATTTATACATAATAAATTAAAGTGAAACTGTGATAAAATGTTCTATATATTTAATTTTCTTTGTATGATAAACTGTATTATATCACTAAGATAAAAATCATGCCAAATATGGAAAATGTTATGCCCATTCAATTTGTAATTGGAGATTCGATAAATTGAGAAATGTTTTCCAAACGCACAGACCACGTTTGGAAAACTCAGAGGTGCTCAATTCTAAAATTCCCAAACATCTTAAAATAATGATATTTAGCTGGCGTGTCCTTCTAACACTGATCTACGACTCAGAAATAGGGACTCTTACATTATTACTTCTTTATTCGTCAACATTATTAGTTTTGTCCCTTTCAAAGTAGTCCCCATAAGATACAAATTGTTCCAAAAGTCCTTTCCAAAATAAAAATTTTATGTTAAAGAAATTGGTACGTTTAATGAAAGATTTTTTATTTTGTATTAAAGTACAGTTTCTGGAAATTTATTTCTTAAAAATTATGTCTTCTGGATATGCTTCATTATTTCGCTGGCATTCATCTAAACGGGACATAAAATTTCTGAGAATTGCTTGGCTCGTATCCTCTGTGATTGCTGCCATTTCTTCTCCTATGTATTCTTTTAATTGGCCCAGAGAGGAAGGATTTTTGTATGGATGTGGGAGGGTAGGAAAGTCCTACAGCACTTAGGCCCCAGTGGGCCCCTTGTGCATCCTCCCAACACTCACTCTAGTTGAGTCAATCAGCTCATTGCTTTCGCAAAGGCTAAGACAGAACCCAGAGGAATGCCCCTGATTCCAACTGCGCTCGGCCACGATTCCCCTAGGATATTAGCCCTGAGCTCCAGGGCTGGGCATTCGCACAGAATGTGTCTTACCGTCTCCTCGTCCTGCTCACAGCATCTACAGGTAGACGTTTCCACCAGTCGCATATTAAACAAATGCTTCCGTACCGTACAGTGTCCAGTGAAAAACCCAGTGATGAGGTGTAGGTTCTTCCTGGATAGCTGTAATAGTCTCCTGGTGTTCTTTTCGCTAGGATAGGTCATAATTTCCTTGGCTAGAAGACAACCAGGTGCTTTGTCCCATCGGTCCTTAAACTTCTGCAGGGTTCTCAACTTGATTAGAGTAATCACGGTGCTGTTGGTGGGTGCAATCACAGGCTCGGGTACGCAGGCAGTGCGAGCTGCTGCCCTACGGGCTAGCTTGTCCGTATGCTCATTGCATAGAGCTCCGTTATGCCCCTTAATCAAACAAAGAGTTACACTGTTGTGGTGTGACATCTGCACAAGAGCATCATGACATTCCACCAGCAACTTGGAAGAGTATTGGTATCTTCGAAGTGCTAGAATAGAAGGTTTACTATCAGTCAGTATCTTTATGTTCTTACCTGTAATACTGCCTTGTGTAATATACTCCGCTGCAGTGGGAATATAGACCAATTCTGCCTGCAGGACAGTAGTAAACCTGCCCAATGGTAGGAACTGCTGGAGCCGAAGATCATAAGAGAAGACCCCCGCCCCTGCACCGTTCTTTCTTTTGGATCCATCTGTGTAGATCTTGATGTTACCTGTGTAGTTTACAGTATCATCACCAATATTGGTATTGTAATGTCTATAAAAGACGTAGCGGGGCGACATGTTGTCGGTACAGCACTGTAGGAAGGGAGTTTTATCAACTGCAGTCCTCCACAGGCTGTACCATTTCCCCCAACGAGTATCATTTCAGTTGTAACCCACCGTGCGTAGTCTAATCATTGCTGCTAACACCAGCGTCTCGATGTAAACATCAAGTGGTGGTAGGAAGAGCATCACAGCAGTTGGGCTGCATCGCATGGCACCTGTTATGCTAGGGCATGCCAGGTGGAGGATTGTTGATGTACACCTTTGGGTTACCTTAATTCAAAAGGTAACCCTCAAAAGGTGTTGGACCAAAATAGTGAATGTGTAATTAAATAAAATATTTATACTTTCCAAGAAAAGTGCCGTTTATTTTCATCAAAAAGAAAAAACGAAATTACTTTCGGAACAACCTAATATAATAGGATATAAATTAAATTAATATATATTTTTTTATTTCATGAAAGCACAATAAAAGTCTGATAAAGAAACAGAAGATACTTATGACTCAACTTGATACATGGTCATTAAGGTGGAAATGTTGAAGGACGAAAATCGATTAATCATATGATTGGCAGAGTTGATTAGCAGGATCAGTTGCCTTCAATTTATGCACCAGCTGTAATGCAAATCATTTTGCATTATGCATTGTAGGGAACTTCTAGGAACATTTAATTTAGGCACATGCCCTTTTGCGAACGGGGAGATTAGGAGTCTCGCGAATTGACTGGCGCAGGTATTCCACATTTTCCTCGGTTCTTGATAGCCTTGAACTCCCCATCTGAGGTTTGGTTGTCGTCGAACCAGTCTCTTCAAACTTTTGTATCCACGTTTTGATTAGTTGAGTTCTTAGTGCTTTACATATATGATGCAATTGATACATATAGCAAAATTATTGTTTTTGTAAAACTTGCACACTGCATGCATGCTCCGCTTCTCTGAAACGTTGCATAGCGACTAAATTCCCTAGAACGGACCCAACCCAACCCAACCCCAGTGCCCCTAACCCAATTGCGTTCGCAGAATGAACGAAACAGATTGAAGGAGAATTTTGGGGTATCTTGTATAATACACTTGTGCTAGCACTTTTTCCAATCTTTAGAGCACTTCTGGAATACAATTTTTGGTATGGGTTTTAGCGCCTTCAGCTATTCTGTCTTTATCTCCTTTATACCTAATATTGGCCAAACGTCATTCTTCATGGCGTTTTCCATCTTCCGGAAGAGAAAGTAGTCACAGGTGGTTATGTCCAGCAAATCTGGAGACTGCGGTATTATAACGGTGATGGTTTTGACAAAAAATTCACAATTCAAAACAAACAGTGAATTGTAAGCAATGCGTTATCATTGCTTTAGATTGCTTATAATACTCCTGTAATTGCAGTATTCCTTATTCATTGTATGACCTGTTGACAAGAACTGATGGTAGTTATTTTCATCCATTGAAATGGAAAAAAAGATTCGGCAGCAGTAATTCTTTAGGATTCTTCCATTGGGATGATTGGGCCTTAGTTTTGACATTATATTCACACTCCCATGTTTCATAATCACTTATTACCCATTAGAGCAGTTCTGGATCTTCATTGACTTCATCTAGCAACTCCTTGGTAATGTCTGTTCGGTACTGTTTTTGGGTGCAATTCAATAATTTCAGAACAATATTTGTGGCCACATGTCATGCCCAAAACATCCGAAAAAGTTGTTTATTCTGAGCCAAATGAAATGCCGTCATCAGGAATTGGTCTGGTAGAGGTTCGGTGATGCTTCATAATCATTTTCTTAACTTTTTCGACGTTGGAAACGTTGGACTGGACGCTCATCATTTTCAACATGTTCTCAGCCATCTTGAAAACGTTTGTACCACTTATAATTCAGAGAAGACATGCCCAAAAGTAACACTCACAATTTGCAATACGGTGCTGCAGTTTATTCCATTCTTAAAGCAAAATTTAATGCAAATACTTTGTTCCATTTTTTTCCACATGTAAAAAATCGCCGAGCACACCAAAACACATGTAACCTTTTCAGCAGCCAACAATAAAGTAAGCATCCAGTACGCTTAACTACAAATCTAAAAGTGCCATTGGGCTGGTCATGTACTGAGAACGCTAGACAATCAATGGACAAGGAAGATAAGTGAATGGAGGCTGAAAACTGGAAGACGAGATCCAGTTGGAAAGATGATAATCCAGAGACTGGCAGGAACCAACTTGATCAGCTGAACTACAAATAATCAACAATTGGGAAAACTTGGGAAGGTGTATGTCCAGAGATGAAAGATGTAACAGTGGCTATGAGGAAGCTGTATTGCATTCATACCACAATGGTTTTTGCTAATAGATCTTGCTTTGTTGCGGTTTCCTTTTGAAGAACATACTCCACATATTCTGTTGAATTATTTTTTATGTTACCGACTATTTTTTATCTAAAACGTGGCAGCTGTCCTAAAAGCCTCAATGCTGAATCATTGTAAAAGGCTCTTCTTTTAGAAGTGCCAGGTCTTGTGCCACTTTTTTTATTTTGTAAAATGTAATTATAGTACATTTTGAATGTATTGAATAAAGCACAATTAATCAGAAAAAATGCTATTTTTATACCACTATAAACTTTTTCATAAAATACTGCTGTTTGCTAAATACTGATTTGGTCGATCAACTGTTCATGTATTTATTGTAGTCTGCTATGTACGTAGCTTTAACTATGTTATCTTTAGAATTAATTTTTCGCTTTCCAGTAATTTTCATAGAGGCCTCATGGATAGAAAAATAGAACAAATGTCCATATGATAAGAATCATTGGGTCTTTTCCGTAAATGTCCGGTCATTTCCTCTCTCTTAACTTTCCTTTTAGTAACTTTGGCAAGCCTGGGTTCTTCCTTATAGAGTGAGGATGAGTGTTTTCTTTTCTATAATATTTCAGTTGTGAGAATGCTGAATCATTTTACAGACTACTTTAGTTGGATCAAAGAATTTTTGCATACATGTGAACACTTTAAGCTGACTGCATCCTGCCAATCAACTGGCAGGGTACAGTCAATGGCATAAGCGAAAAATATTCGTATTTTTTCATGTAATATGAGTGGCCTTTAAAGTTAGACACAAGGCATTCACAGCAGCATAGATCTGCGTAGTGAGGGAAAGTTCTTTATATAGATATAAACTACAAGTTAGAACACCAGAAAAACAATTAAATGATGCAAGAAAATACTCTACACACACGAAAATTGAGGTTTTATACAAAAAAAAATACAACTTATGCACAATAAAGAGTAATAGCTACAGAGAAAATGAAAAATATATACTAAAGATCTAAGTAATCGTTTGAACTGAAGTCTGCATTACTATTACTGTCATCATCGCCAATATATATAATAATTTCAGGAAAATTTTGTCTCCTTCATACCATTCCTTAATTACTTTTTCGTTTAAACTTCGGGCTGTACACTAAACTTGTATTATCTACAAAACCACCACTAGGCCCAGGATGAAGTATAATAGAACGTATTCTATCATAGTCCTGTTTCCATTTGAGAAAATTCATGTCTCATCTATAAACAGAGAAGTACAAGAGAATGTAGAATTATGATATGCTATGTGCAGGGCTTTCAGAAATGTCTAAGTCCCACGTGACCGCAACCGATTAGGCAACCAAACTTGCAGTACGGTAAGGACTAAAATAAAATACCCTAACTGCCACAATTGAGAAAGTCAGCAGCGTAACAAAATTAATTACTGCTAAATAACTGGCAAAAAATATTCATTATTATCAAAGGGTATTAACATAGAGTCCTACACTTGATATCGACTAAACGTTTGAATAACGAAAAAATACTCAGTTCACGAACGCCTATGTTGACAATGTCAAGATCTGGTTACTTTTTAGTGACACACAGAACTATTGCAATGCTACCAAACTACAATAAACAAAATCTTAGAACAAGAATCTGCACTTGATTACATGGGTCTTGGACATTTGTAAAAGCCCAGTATTTTCTCAAAAATGTTGCCCTCATTAATCCTATTTTAGGTGTCTTCAATAATTCTGTTCAGTTATAGTCAAAGAACAGTAATATACGTATGTTACAGTTGCCATAAACAGATTTTACAATGTGTTACAAACTTCTATTTTTGCACCGTCATCTAAGTCATAAGTTTTTAACTTCTTTTATGATCTAGATTTTAGAGCAGAAAGCAACTAATTCTTTTGTACCAATGTTAATTTTAATGCTCTTAATCTTGCTTTTAGTACATTAGCAACCCTCTGCAAAATTATTTTACATTAGGAATTACGAAATCTAGTCGTAAAACTAAAATTTATCTGCTGAACAGTGTTGTATGAAGTCAGAGGATCGCTGTTGTTTTTTTCTCCCATAAAATAGGCAATAAGATGGGTCACAAGCTTTCGTACATGCAAATTTAGATGTTTTCCCGGCATTTTAAGGTTAGTTAAAAAAATCTACCGCGCAATTTATAATGCTGTAAATGTATCGAATTGACACGGGCAGACGTCCAGCTCAAATGTAAACAAGAAAATTAACAAGAACAGATATAATAAAAACTAAAACGTAACGAACGCCACTGCACGTAAAATACGAAACACACGTCGACTGATTTGCATAAGTTCTGTCTTCGTTTTACGCGTATCCATTTATTATTATTTTATTCCATCCATCACGATTCGCTACAGTTCTTTAAATATTTAAAATATTCTTTATAATAAAATGAACAATATTCTATTACAATATTCTATGTAACCGTGGATTTTTAAAGCTAAAATAGCTAATGCAAACGCAAACACAAGTTAACTCGTGATTGGCCAACAACGTGTTAAGACTTATAAGACAACTAAGAAAGAAATTTTTGTTTTTTTAATTAATTTTTGCTGTATATCTTTGTGCTTAAAATATGAAAAATAAAGGCCCTAATTTTGATCTGAAGTTTTATTGATATTTGTATGTTTTCTTCCTTGCTTCGTCTTGCACATTATGGGTTCGATGTTTCTTCTTCCATGATTGATGAGCACAATTTTTTACTTGTAGTAGAGGTGTTTCAGACTTTTGCTATTTTCAGAGTGTATGTAATAAATGAAGAAGGAAAATAATATAAAATAAAAGCATGGCTCAGATATGTAGATGATAGAATATGCATCTCCAAACATCCATAAGTACAGTAAAATAAGATTTACATGCGAGAAAGGGAAAAACAACAGCATAAACTTGGATATCACAATCACCAAGAAAAAAGACAAATTACAATATAAGATTTAAAAGAAAACAAATACAAACAGATAGCTAATAAAAATGCATACCCAACAAAATTAATAGCCAAAATACACGAAAACATAAAGAACAAAGAAAAACATCCAAGTAAGAAACAATACAGAAACTAAAAGCAAAACACAATGGACCACATTGACGTACAGAGGAACCTACATTGCTGTTACTACATAACAAAAATATTCAAAAAACATTCATAAAATATGTTTTTTGAAATGTTCATAAAAGACCCAACACAGCTAACAATAAAAAAAACCAATAAAATGGACCAATCCGGAATATACAAAATCAAATGTGAATGAAACACATTGGACAAATAGAAAAAAGTTCAGTGACAGATACAAAGAACACATAACATCATATAAAAAAAGAATCATGATTCAAATCATGCAGAGCATCATCTCCATAAAAATTCCCACATACTTCGCAATACAGAGGAAAATTTCCAAATCATAAAATTCTTAGGCAAAAGTCAAAAAACTCGATATTCGCAAAAACCTACAAATATTTCGATAAACCCTAAAAATCTCGCAATAAATATCCAGATAAATACCAGTACCTATCCTATATTCCAGCCAATTAACCTCCTACAATTAAACAATAATCCACGACATATAAGAGAACACGTCACCACATACACCAGTCTTGAAAATAGTGAAAAGCTGAAACATATACTACAAGTAAAATTAGAAGATGTTCATGACTTTCTCTTACCTTGCCGTTACTTTAAATATAAAAAAAATGTGTAAAGGAAATTTCCATTTGTACCTGTCATTTTTTTCCAAAAATGTGTAATAACGCCTAAAGGGTACGATTTAGAACTGATGTATAATAATTAAAGTGGCCCTCAAGTCTTATAAGGACTTCAAAAATATCATAACATGTAGGGTGTTCCACTTGAAATTTGGATAGTTTTGGAAAGTTGGATAGTTTTCAGAATAAACCGAACACCCTGTATATTCGAAAATTGTTTCAAATTGTGTTTCATGACATCAAGAATTCAATGTCATGCAACCTTTATTTAAAACATTTTTTTTCTAAGGAGAGCAATACCCGAGATTAAGAACGAAATACCCTCTTGCTTATAATCTGAGAACTGTTGATTTCAAGCATGTATTATCCTTATATATAGTTTTCTACTCACAATTTTATGTAGATTACAAAAATATATTTTGTTACAAAAATGAATTTTTATTATGTTATACTTTTATATATTTTAGCTCATTTTTTGATACAACTAACTTTTTCTGCTTTTTTTCTATAATGCCAGAAATTGAGATTCTTTTTCTTCGTTTTCTATATTTTTGAATTATTGATGTTTGGTAATGTCATTCATCACTTTAAAAAGCAAGCCTTTAATGCGAATGACTGAATATTCCTAAAACAAAAATTAGATTTTAGACATTAGGCGAATTGATTTATTTTGTTATATTTTTATTAAATAATTGTAATTATGATTTAAATTCTTTTAGGTTCTACTACATCACCAGAAAAGAAACAGCTGACGGAGGAAGAACAGAAGAAGAAAGTGGATGATTTGTGGGCTATGTTTAAGAAAGAAACTGACTTCAAACCGAAACGAACCCCCCCAGTAGAAAAAACAGTTGCAGTGGAAGAAACAAAAGAAAATACAAACAATATTCCCCCCAAACATAAACCAGAGCCCAAACAAGAAACAGTAAAAATTACTCAAATTTTTGAGTTTGCGGGCGAGGAAGTAAGAGTTGAAAAAGAAGTGTCTGCTAACTCAAAAGAAGCGAAATTCATAAATAAACCGTCTAGTTCCATTCTTTCAAACCGTGATGGGGGGAGGTCCGGCGGCTTAAGTTCTTTATTAGGTCAACTGGGTAAAAAACAGAAAATTACCACTTTGGAGAAATCTAAATTAGACTGGGATAAGTTTAAAAAGGAGGAGAATCTCGAAGAAGAATTACAAACATTTAATAGAGGAAAAGATGGGTACTTAGAAAAGCAAGACTTTTTACAACGGACAGACGTGCGACGATTCGAAATCGAGAGGGACGTTAGAAATATCGAGCGTAATAAAAGGATGAATATGAATAACGTTAATTGAACACCAGTATTGCATTTCGTTTTAGACTTTATAATTTACATTCCTTTAATTTACATTTTATATTTGATGTGTTTTATCAAGTTTAATAAATTATGTTCATCAACAGTGAAAGAACTATATTTTTTTACCCAATTCTCATCTTATATGTAAGTTTATTCAGATAATAATTCTTTTGAATCTTTATTGAAAATATTTGCATATATTAAAATAACATAATGAAGCACATAACTTTGATATTACCTGTTTCTAAGTTTTGTCTTTTGGAAACTAAACAGTATTGAATTATTTTCTCGAAAAAGTATAATTTTCTTATAGTTTGCAGTCCATAAAATAGAAAAGCAAAACAAATAAATTTGATGTCAAATGAAAGAAATCAAAAGAATTACTTTTTTACTTAATTCTCACCCTATATATAAAGTTATTTATATATGGTTTATAACATAAATAATTATAGTTTAAGATATTTGGATATAGTGAAATAATGTTCTTCAAATATCTGATATTTTTTGTCAGGTTTATTTTTCAAAAATTGAAAGATATTGAATTAGTTTCTCCAATAAATGTAAAATTTTCCTCTGGTGTTTGTAGAATAAAATAGAAAAGCAAAATAACAAAAATTTCTAATATATAATAACAAAAATGTTATCAAAAACGGCTATCAAGTAAATGAAAACAATAAAAGACTTATTTTTTACCCAATTTTCAGCCGATATATAAATTCATACATACATAATTCATGTACAGGATGTATATTTAACTTTGATATCTGTAAGTTTTGCCTATTAGAAATTGAACAGTATTGAATTAGTTTGTCCAAGAAATATAATTTTCTTATAGCGTTTGAAATTAATAAAATACAAAAGCAAAACACAAAAGAAATTTCTTTTTGACATTGTGAACAACAGCTGTCACATGAATGAAAACAACAGAATTATGTTTACCTAATTTTCATTCGATATAAAAATGTATGCTAGTGAGAAGCGTACCTCGATATCTTATTCCTAACTGGTTATGCAAATAAAATAACATAGAAGTATGTTGCCTACCTACACCCTCGCCCCCCCCTAGCTACGCCCATGCAATTAACAAAAATTCTACTGCATCTAAATAAAATTTGACGTTTTTATCCAATATTGTTATTAGGCATTTGTTTTATGGCCTGCTACTTATTACATACCTACTCGTCCCTATACAGAGTGTCTGTTGCAAAGCTAGCAAACTTAAAACCAAAGGTAGATTAAGTTAAACAGAAGAGAAAAGTCTTGTACCATTTTGCCATCTGAACAACAGTCTTTTAGATATTAAACATTTAAAGCCCGCAAATGAGCGGCGTGGGAATCACGCTAGCCTGTAGCACGGCACATGTGCTCCCCCCACTCTTGGGGGCAGAGAGCCACCAAACGAACAAACGATTACAAATGCTTACAAATCATTTCATAACCACGGAGAGGATAACAATTTTTCAGTGCGAAGAACAGTCAATTTCCGATTACTTGATTAATACTGTAATCAGTAATTACTGTAAATAAACTGTTCCTAAGCATTTGTAATCGTTTGCTCATTTGATGGCTCCTGGCTCGCCGGGCGCCAGAGTGGGAGGGGCACGCGGGCCGAGCTACAGGCTAGCTCTATTCCCACGCCACTCATTTGCTAGCTTTAAATGTTTAATATCTAAAAGACTGTCGCTGAGATGGCAAAATAGTACGGGTCTTTTCTCCTCTGTTTGACTCAATCTACCTCTGGTTTTATGTTTGCTAGTTTTACACTAGACACCCTGTATAGTTAATATGCATCTAAGCATGTATTGTAGGTGGTCAACGCACTTCTATCTGTTACTGTGGTTGCATAACCAGTACGCAACCTAGCAAAATCCATTGAATTCTCTCATTAAACCTTATTTCACCGACATTTTAGGTTAGGAATAAAATATAGGGGAGAGGTTACGCCCCCTAGGGGCGTAATCTCTCCCCCGTCCATCTTAACAACCTAAAAATAATTTTCTACGTTTTCTTTTGGCCACTTTAGTTGTAAATATTTCTACCGCAAATCTCTTCTCTTATTTGGACACCCTGTACAAAATTTGCATTAAATTTGTCTGCGTGGAAGAAATTTTCATAATTGGGATTTAGGTACCTGGGCACCTACATGTGCACTTAAGAGGTATATTTTTAATGTGCTCTATACTTGAAATTGAGTAAATTTCACTTGTAATGGAAATTGATTGCTTTGGGCTAAATATGAGTTTCAACCGCGTAGTTATACCAAAAGGGAGAAAAAAGATAAATTGAAAACACAAAAGGTACCCGGGTACCTAACAGTGCACATAAGGGTTAAAAAATAAAAACAGTCGAAGAGGACGTTCTAAGGCTAGTGAACACCGTGCAACACTTGAATTTTCATTCGGAATTTCATTGAGAAAGGGCACACGTTTTCGCACGGAGCAATTCTGATATCGAGTTGTGTTTAGATAAAGTAGAGGCAACTTGTCGACGTACAGAATGGGACTCCCGACCGAGCAAGGTCGACTAGGAGCGCATTAAAATGTCTAGTTAGATCTAACTGACCTAGACCTACGTTCTTGTATACTCGTTTGTTGTTGCCGTGAATCACGCACTTCAATGGTTACAGTCGTCGAGGTTGGATAGATGAATGGCTTGAACCTACGCCACGGTCAATTGTCATTGTGCATTGCATTAAATGAAATTTGTAAACCCTGTATATGCTAATAAACGTAGCACATTACTGTTCCTTGATAATATACAGGGTGTGCAATTAAAAATGATAAAATGATTTAAAATGATTTTATGCATTTAAGAAAACTTTTCTTCTGGTGAATATTTATACGAGAATGCTGTTTGCAAAAATATTTGCAAATGAGGAAAATTGTTTATTTTCAACTCTTCTTTCTCCAACGTGTTGACTATTTCAATTTATTCATTCAATGAAAGTACATTTTTTCGTGGTGCCATTCTAATATGTACGTATCATTACGAGATACAAATTGTGACTAATTCGAAAGAAGTAAAAACAGCAAGGGCAAAGTAAACAACACGTACACTGAGAACTAGTAAAAAGGAAATTCATCGCGTTAACTGTGATTTGTGACACACACTGCGCATAAGAGTGTGGAAAAAGAGGAATACCAGATTTAGTAAGATTGTTCTTTGGATATTATACACTTAGAAAGTGTTTTGTGTCCGCTTAGGAGAGATGTGTTGTACGAAATGTATAGAAATATAGTGTCCGAAATTTGCACTAAAAGCGTAACAAAACATTTGTGTATAGAAAATTTGACGGGTTACGAGAGACGTCCGCTTACAAGAGCCATCCGCGAGTGGAGCTTCCACTGTACTTTCCGTTATTTATTAAGCCACGTGCCCGTAAAATCGAATTTAAGGCTTATACGATCGTAAAAACTGCATAAAGACTATTTTAAGAGATTATTAAAATTAAATTTGGAACCTTAATACAAAAGAAATATTAATAAAGCTATTCCGTGAAGGAGAATTCTTGTCTCTTCCTTGAATTAATTTTTATAGAAAAACAGTCGTTTACTTAATTAAGTTTCTCAAACTAATTGACAATGCAAGTTTTTCAAACTTTACAAAACGCGCCTTCTCGTGAAGAATTGTACAAAAAAAATATATAGATGGTCAATGACATAGATTTTTTTTGTCGAAAATTCACGAACTTTTAACATCTTATGTGGTGGTGCATTATCATGCAATAAAAGCAGCTATTTTCCTGCTGGATATTCAGGCCTAACACGTACAATTTTTGACCACAAATGATATAAAACTGCTAAATAATATACCCATTGACAATTTTACCTTGTGGAACAAATTCCTTGTGGACAATCCCTTGTAAATCATAAAAGTAATCAACATTGTCGTGATTCGTGACTTCTGAAAACACAATTCTTTTGGTTTTGGCTCGCCTTTTGACTTCCATTCTGCAGACTATCGCTTAGTTTCTAGGTAATATTTAAAGCACCATGTTTCATCACCAGTTATGATCGAATCAAGAAAATCTGGATCATTTTCAGCAGTTTTAATGAGGTCTTTGCAATGCTCCACACGAGCATTTTTCTTCGTCATCTAAAGCATGTGGAACAAAACGTGCACAAGCTTTTCTTTTTCCCAAATCTTGAGTCAAAATTTGACGAACAGTTTCTCTATTTGATTTTTTACTTTCTGGACGACCAGGCCTTTCATCATCATTTAAAACTTCAAGACCATTTTTAAAACGATTGAACCACTCATAAACTCTAGTTTTAGAAATACAATCATCACCATACACTTTTTTCATCAATTTGTAAGTCTCAATACATTTTTTCCCAGTTTAAAACAAAACTTAATACTTGCTCTTTGTTCTATTATATTTTACGACATCAACACATTTTTTACCATCATTCAAATGGCTGTAACTTTGTAACCTGTCATCCGTTTAGCTTGAACTTGGGTTGCTTTCGAAAGAGGTAGAAGGCTTGTATCTTTCTAACAATATATATGTTCGATAGATGGCGCTACGTGTTCTATGATTTAGATTAAAATTCTCCTTATTTATTTGTCATACTGTGTATTAGGCTTTCACCGAACTTTTAAGTCTTATAATGATATAAACCTATGTTAGGTTTATATTTTTGATTTCTTTTATATTGAACGAGTAAGATTTAATTGGTTATTTAAAAGAGGCAAGTCTTCGTTTCTATTTGTCCTTTATTTATACTAAGGATCGAACTTTTATATATTTTAAATTTCATTCTTATAATTCTCATAATATGTTTTTCAGGTTTTCAGGTTCTTGCAGGCACAAGTTCATTTTATGTACATATTTTGTTTATGTTATGTCTTATGTTAGTTATCATTTTCATAAAATTTATTTTTAAATTTAAATAATTCATAAATAAAATTTATTAAAGTTTCATTAAATTTTACTTAAAT
>JAWQRM010000683.1:0-20447 GCA_033557675.1 Coptodactyla brooksi | reverse complement strand
CTAACTATGCATTACTATGTGATTTCCTATCGTCTAGGTGTACTCTATCTGTCCTGAAAGTTTGTAACCGCTGTAGTGATATACCCTGTATAGATAGTAATCAGAGATCCAGAGTAAGGGTACTCACGCTCGCTAGAACGATGGCTAGAACTGATCCAAGAATCACAGGAACGGTAGTCTTTGGTATACCCTAAGTTAAGGTGTGGCTGGGAGTTTGCCTCCTGGGGAAACATTCGGCGTATAACCGCCGAGCGGTTTGTCCATTGCACTCAGCGGCCCCGTATGCCGGATGTATATCAGCGAGCTCAGCGTTCGTATAACGTTCCATCCTACTACCACTCAGTCGGCAGGCGAAATGATGCTTCACAGCGTGCGCGGCAGCAAAAATTACGTGTTCTGTCTTTCTTGTGTTTTGTATCGTCATTACCGCGTCAGGAAAACGTTTCTAACTATGCATTACTATGTGATTTCCTATCGTCTAGGTGTACTCTATCTGTCCTGAAAGTTTGTAACCGCTGTAGTGATATACCCTGTATAGCTAGTAATCAGCGATCCGGAGTAAGGGTACTCGCGCTCGCTAGAACGATGGCAAACCACAGGGAAGGTAGTCTTTATATTCAATTTTTTAAATAAAACGGATCGTTTTACATAAACGTCGACGTCAAGTCGCGGTGATTTTTCAAGTCTATCTTCGAGCTCCGCCATCGATCAGCACGTCTCGGAAGCGATTTCCCGTTCGAGCAATCAAAATAGTTTCTGCGGTTGATATTTTCGCTCTGTCGTGCATAATGAGTCGCAATTTGGCTTGTCGTAATCGGCCCGAATTCGAATTGCACAATATCCGAGTTATGCAAAGTTTCAGATGAAGCTATCGGCGGTCGTTGTCCTTCATTTAAATTCTTCCGCTAGAGCGCGCGTAATCCGAAATCGATAGATCGAATAGAAATGTGTGAATATTAATTAAATCGCCGTCCTAATTTGGATGGTAATCGCGCCGTGACCGACGGTCTTGTCGTCGCGACCGTGTCGACTTAGGGTTTAACAAAAACTTTGATTAAAAATGTCCGCATTCGTTAGCGGGGCTTTTGGCTTCCTAGGTGTTCGAAAGTTGTTAAGGAACTGGGGGCGATTCGGAAGAGAAAAAAAACCCTTGTACTTCGGACATTATCTTAATTAAACTGGCAGTAAAGTTTTCGGTTGTATTATTCGACGGGAGATATTACGGATCTCGCAACTTTCGCGAGAAAACTATTACGATACAAGTTGTTTAAACTTTCGGTATCCTTAAAAAACCATATTAAGGTTTTTCGAGGAGATTGAATTGGCATCTGGGCTAAGTTGGACTAGTCACGAGGACTAGCGGATACGTTGACGCTGCCCGAAAGGGATGTGCGACATGATGCGTAAAGCGCAGTTCCCGTGGAAACTCCAGACGTCAACGCGTCGCATCCGCGGAAGTGTCAGGATGTCGGTGAACGGCAAGGGCGGATGTTTCATTCAAGCCCTTATAGCCAAAAGCTCTCGCAACAATGGGGGCAGTTACGAGGGTGATTATGCTACAAAAAGCATTTGTAATCGTTTGTCCGTTTGGTAACTCCCCGCTCGTCGCGCGCCAGAGTGGGAGGGGCATGCGGGCCGTGCTACAGGTTAGCATGCTTCCCACGCCGCTCATTTGCTAGCTTTAAATGTTTAATATTGGCTGTTTGACTCTATCTACCTCTGGTTTTATGTATGCTAGTTTTACACCAAACTCCCTGTATAGATAGTAATCGGAGATCCGGAGTGAGGGTATGGATAGTACATAAATTAAACTCGTAAACAATGAAAGTATCGGGTTATCAACGAGATACACAAACAAGTGTACGATAGTTATTTGAAAACTTTAAATATCTGGCTAAGAAATATACGGAAAAGAACAAATATGAACATCAGCGTTCCCTAGTGGTAATCCATTTGATCTTTGTGGGAACGGCGAAGCGGAATGTGGAATGCGGTGCATCCAGAAGGATCCGGTCTATTTAAATCGCGGCACGAGGATGTCCGTATAAACAGTAAAAACAATGGGAACTCATCAATTGTTTTTAAGTTAAATGACTTCAACAAAAGGTAAAGTTTTCCTCACGGCTAGCTTTAAAACAATAATACCGGAATCCAATATACGAACGCGTGACCTACACAGGACAAAATCGTAATTGCGAAGAGAAAGAACTTGAACTGCGTTCGACAAAACTTTCCCATCCAATACACGTCAGGTGAGCTTCACGCAGTTATTTCTCTTGGCCTCAAAAACACTCCTCCTAACCTCGTTTTTATCAAAATCTGTTTACTTACCTCGACGCACGCACAAATCCTCCGTTGATAGACTGTCCATACCCCCGGCTTCCTTTCTATCTATACGCCCAAATCCTACCCGAAAAGAAAAATGCCAGTAATAAAATGAACGAGCAACGTTACTTTCCCTTCAGGACAGAAAAAGGTCTTTTTTTTTCAGATAAATTTTTCCTACTTTAATCTTCGGGGGGATTTACAATATGGCTTCCATTTTCGGGCGTCGCAAAGTTAACTGTATTACGTGTACAGGGCGAGCATCGCTGCTGTAAAAACCGCCCGTAAAATTACAATTGCTCGTGTGTTTTCTTTTGACGGTGTTGGGTTTTCATCCTTATTTGAAAAAAAAATATTTTTTAAATTCTTTTTTATTTTATTTTTCATTAGCTCCCTTGGTACCAAGACAAAGGTTTACGGTTCTATAACAAAATTTTCGAAGTAAATCAATGAACGTTATTGCTAACCATTAGCTGCCATTGCCAGTTATTGCTTGTCATAATAATAAAGAAACAGACTTTTTACGATTTTACGCGATACGTAAACAAAAGAAACCCTCCGCCGCACAATAGGAATTGTCATTTTATGTATCGGGATAACGCCCGCAGTCGAAATTTCGAAATGAAGAATTTTGAATAAAACAAAAGTGGCACGGCTCCGAACGGAAGGGGGCGCTGTAAAGTAAGGAATGTCGTAAAAATATTTTTATGCACACCGGCTTCTTTGCTCTTCTTATTGCGATGACCTCCAAAATCTCTTATGAATAATGTATTCGGAGTGTGTGTACGTAAAGGAACCCCTTATTTCTACGTTTCTTTTACGTCCTCCCTCCTCGAACGAAATAAAGCCAAACAACGACAGCGCGGGCAATTAATAATTTAAATTAGATTTCGCCGCGAATAACATTTCGCCGCGCCGAAGTAGTAATTGTGTTTTGAGCCGCGGCGTGTTGTCGAGATAATAATTTATAAACATATTTTGTACATCGTTCATTACGTAAACTCGCCGGCAGACGCCAAATTTTAACGGTTATGATCGCGTAGCCGAATATAAATTATCTCGTTTCATAAATAATAAATTTGCGATGGAACACCAATTATTTACCCCGTTATTGTGCAATAATTTCAATACTTATCAAATACCATAAGTGTATCAAATTTAGCCAAAGTTGTGATGGTTATCGTTGAGAAAGTACAACACAACGATATGACACCAACCGTGACAGCGATATAAGAAGTGCCGAATAAGACTACAAACGGGACTACTTAAGCAAGAGGTTAAGAATAGGAGAGTAGTGTCTGGTGTAAAACTAGAAAACATAAAACCAGATATTAAACATTTAAAGCTAGCAAATGAGCGGCGTGGGAACCACGCTAGCCTGTAGCACGGCTCGCGTGCTCCTCCCACTCTGGCGCGCGGCGGGCGGGGACCCACCAAACGAGCAAGCGATTACAAATGCTTACAAATCATTTCATATCCACGGAGAGGACAACAATTTTTCTACGGGAGGAACATGCAATTTCCGATTATTTGATTAATAATGTAATCAGTAATTAATGTAAATAAAGTCTGCGAGGATGCGACACAAGTGTTTACTTAGTAACACTTGTGAATGGTATTACGAAAAGTGGATATTCGAATTGCTCTTTTTCCAAACCGTGATTTCGTCGCAGGTCCGCCGTTTAATTAATCATTTCGATTTCGCCGGCATTTTCGTCGGGATTCGGCGCGTCCGATTGTCTTTTTTTTCCAGTTCGACGGAGGTGGTCCGAGTGCGTTATTTTTCATTGTTCGAACGGATCGATTCGGGGTAATTTACGGTTAATGCGTGACTTTAGGGGCGATTTTCATCAAGTAGCGTTGTCGGTAAAACGCGAGCCGGGCATTACAACGAAACCCCCTGGCAATTCAGCGCAAACGTCCAGTTAGAACAATACGAAGTTTAAGCAAATTTCACGTCATTATGCCGCTTAAAATTAGCACTACATACTTTCCACCTGGTTCAAGGTTTCCAACTATTACTACGGAATGGCCGACAAGCTTCCTATGGCAACTCGGAAACCTTATAAAGCTTTGAAAGGGCCGCACAGCTTTATTCAGACCTTTAAAAATTACTGTTTTTAATTGGATTGTATACGTAAGAAGATTTTAGGGCTTTTGTTCAGTAGTGATTCCGCTGCGAGGCCGGAGACGGTCTTTCCGTCCGACAACGTAAATTTACTACCGGGATAATAATTACTTGTAAACACGGAAGCCTTTCGAATATAAATATAATTATTAATTGGGGATTATGAAAATATTTCGTATCGAACGGGTGCACGTTTAGCACAACGCGGCGCTCAATTCTTAGAGCGTCCCAAAATAAATATGAACAGTCTTGAACTGTCAATTGCAAGGAAATTAAATGAGGGCTCTCGCGAGCGGAAATCGCAAGGGGAAATTTGTCACCGAGATAACGTGACGGGATATTAAAAGACCGATTTTCACGTACGGCGGAACGTAGCGCGAATTTATCTGTTGCAAGGCGAAGACAGCTTCGCGGTGGACAACGTGTGCCCGTTAGGAGATATGGGGCACTTGTCTCGACCCGCCGTAATGGAAAATGCGACCGACGGAAATTGTGAATGATTTACTTAATTTATTTTGGCAAGGAAAGTGTATAAAGATAAATCGTTCAAAACGCTTGAAGAACGTCCGCGAGAGACGTATCGCGCTTACCATTTATCTTTATCTAGACCGCATTAAAAATTCAATCCTCCTTTTAATATTTTTTCGAACGCAAACGCGAAACCCCAAACTCGATTTAAATCAATGCGTATATATCATTTTCGCAGAAACCCTAAAAAGACCTTGACAGTTCATTTCAAGGTCATTTAAAATTTTGCGATAATCGGCATTTACAATCTAAATTTGGATATTCTAGTAGTTCCTATGGTTATTGTTAAGAATGTCATCTTCCCTGAAAAAGACCTTGACAATTCGCTTCAAGGTCATTGGCAAAAATCGAAATAAGTAGGGCGGTCTCGAGTTTCCTTATTTACAGGGTAACTGTGTACAAAGTAGAGGAAGGAAATAGTGATTAAGGAGCCCGTCGTGTACATAGGAGGAAGATCAAAGCTATAAGTAATACGTTTTAAGCGACTACTTGCCCGTATATTAAACTATTTAACGATATACGAGTTGAGACCTCCCGAGCCCTCCGTTAGAAATTTGCTTCGCAATGTTTAACTTCAAAATTATTGTGCTAATTTTCTGGAACTGTCTCCGGAGTTGCGGTTGATAAGTCGCTCGCTAGTTTCGGGATGAAACTGTCCCGAACGATAATACATACATCTGGAATTGATTACGCGTGCTCATTTTAAATTCAAATGCAACGGATAACCGAGACTGCTACGTGGCCTACTGAAATTAGATTATACCATTAGGAGGCGTGCTTTGCGTTTGCCGCAAACCGCATATGTCGTTAACACCATCGTCTAATACCGCCATTTTAATATGGAAGGCTGAACAGTACGTTAGCGATTTTACGAAAATAACTATCAATGTCTATGAATAGTGTATTTCATCCAATATACTTCTTTATATGATGGAGTTGTTGGTTCTGGCTCATTCCTCCCACCACTTTATTTTTTGATGCGGGAGTACGCCCTCCTTCCTTATTGGTCCGTTTGTCGCGGCAAGCGGAAATGTGGTGGGGTGCGATATGGAAGCTGTCTGTGCGCGGTATATTGTTTATCAATTTAAACTAAGTGATGGGTACAAGTAAAGCAGGTACCGCCGCAAACATTTCATTAATTTTAATTGGTTTAATTGCACGTACGCCGGCACAGAGCTGAATTTCCGCAGGATTACGTCGTTTAATCAAATATCAATCAACGGCATTAGCATAACCTAATTGCGTTTGACAATTATTACTTACGTCGGTGCGTCGCGAACCCGGATCGGTCCTTATTATTCAATTGAATCGCAAGGTCTAATTAATAACGGGGCCTGCATGTCATTATACTGTAATTCCGGAGACGTATTGGGCCAATTCTATTAGGGCGGTCGTTTTATGCAAAATTCGGGTATCGGCGGAAAATCTTGGCCACGGTCCACGAGTCGTATCTTTAGAATTTCTTTTGTTTTTTTAAAGAAACGGGGTTGCATTTTTCTAAGTGAAGTACTGTCAGTTATTTGCATACCTTGACTGTTTTGTTTCTCCCGTCGCCGAATACTTTTACAGGGGTACGAGATTTCTCGGATTGGAGAGGTTTTTTACGAACGGAGGAAGCAAGTAAATTTATTTTAGGTTAGAAACGAAAGTAAATATGTGCTTTTGGAAGTTTTGGTTTCGTAGGAAAGTCACAGTGTGACCTCAAGAATAACATAACGATATGACATATATATTGTATGAGCAAGAAGGAATCGATTGAAAAAGTATAAATAGAACCTACCGTAGTTTTTAAATCTTTCTTGTCTCCTGTAGTTCCAGATGATGCTAACATGATTGCTTAACTTTCGAAAGAAAAGTGTTAATTGTTTAGGGTAGGGAACATTTTTAGGGCACGTCACCTTGTAGGAAGCTCACGTTATAACCCAGTAACAACACCGTAATCTTTACGACCGAGTCGAGACCATTGTGAGCGTTTAATGTTTAAATTTGTGTATCAACTATTCTCTCAAACCCTTTTACGATTATGTTCATTTCATTCCTCGCGAACTCGTCAATAAACTTGGACGACGTTTAAATCTTAGAGCGAGGTAGATGGAAAGTAAATATCGATACTTTTCTATCCCTTAAACGGAGGAGTGTTTCGCAGTGTTATTAACGATAACCTCCCTATTTGTCGTCGCGTCGATTGTTTGTTATAAGTTAGAACGGGCTTCGGTTTACCGTGTTCAGAGGAATCGAAATGTGTAACAACGTTATTCCGGATATGTGAATCCAATCCGAACTTGCAGAAGTTCATCTCGAATTCGCTGCACGGGAAGTGTCAATTCAACCCCGCATAATATTCGGTCAACAGGGCGAAAAAGACAATCTTAATTGATAAGCCTCGCAGCGCAGATGAACCTCGAAAATTGGTCCAAATTTATAGTTGAATCATGGACGCGGCCTCTAATCTGTGCAAACGTACCCCCGACGCTGTGCACAAATCGGTCGCAATCGATAAGACTGGCTTTGTGAATGTACATTTTCAACAGACCGTGGGAAAACGATCGAAAAAAGGGAGGCAGAAAAACATAAATACCGTTTACAGGAGAATTTTCAACGGCCCACCGACTGTTGAAATTCGTGAGTACGTAACGTGCAAAACTGCAAAATGATTTAATTTTCGTTTTTATTGCGCAAAGAAAATAATAACCTCCGAGCCAGGATTCGAACCAAGCGAAATATTCAGACGAAATTTTCATTTTTAAACTCCGGGTTAACCAGCCATTTGTCAAGATTAATACTGAACTATCTAGAACTATATTCATAAAAACTAAACGTAGAAAACTTAATGGTGTTTCTGTGTGATGGAGTAATAGTCTAATAATACGTTCAGCAATAGATTCCTTTATGCATTCGAGAGTTTAAAAAATATTAAATGTGCAAAATACGATTAATAAAGGCAGTGGGATAATACGTTTTAGTTTAACTGTATGGTATCATATTCACATACAACTACATATTCACATACACTTCGCATATCGCGGTCACGGTTGGTGTCATCACTTGTTTGCTTATCGTGTTTATATTACGAATTGTGTCAATTGACACACATTGAAATCCTGAATTCAAGTAGTAAAGGGTCCCCTCTTCTTTGACACTTACTAGCTCACCCACTGCCAAACTGGGAGACTATAAGTATTGATTACTTCCATAGTTCACATTTGCAGCGTGCCTTGGTGTATCGAAATGTAGAGTATTTCAAAATTTGTATAGAGAGGACCTATCGTAAAACCTTTCTGCCTTTTGTGCTGTTTGTTGTGACCTTGGCGACCCGTCATAAATTTTTGCGCCCAACTTTTTTATACGATTCTCGTCCATTATTGTCAAATCGATATGTGTTGGTTTTACAAGGGAATTGTAATTTCAACCGTTTTTTTTCACCGATCTGGATGTATGTCATTCACGTTAAACGTGCATCGCCGAACAATGGACGAATTCGCATGTGAATTAAAAATTACAGGAACGAATGAAACTGGACATAATATCTGCGTGATTATTCGGCTTTCGAAAATACGGGTAGTTTCCGAAAACTACCGCAAACGCACGTTTCGTTAGCCAAATTAGCACGATCAAGAGCGATGAAAGACTAAATGCTGATTTAGCATTTCATCACTCCCGATGATGCTGATTTGATTAACGAAGCACAGCTAAAGTTGAAGAAGATTCTACGAATTGTCCTTGACTTTTACCTTAACCTTGGAAAGACCTTGGGAGTCTTGCGATTGTACCTTTGACCTTGGGAGGCGTGATTGTACAAGTAACAAAATTTATTTCTTAATATACTACGTTTGTAGTGTAATTTTGTAATTTTACTAAAGCGAGCGTATGAAATAAAGGTAAACCTATGGCGAGAATCGCAGGCAATTAACATAAACGATTCGGGCCGGCGTATGTCGTTGATTAAACCGTAAATTTGCGAACTCGACGCCGTTTTGAAAGAAGTCACTTCCGAGCAACTGCCTTCCCATTGTTCGGCAACTTGTCATTTTTTTTCTCCTTTCGTGGATGCTAGCACAAAAGGAAGTCGCGTCTGGGAATACGCGTGCAGGAGAAACAAGTTGCCGCGCCCCCCAGCGTTCAGAAATTACCTCTAACAGCGACCGAAGCTTACTTATTATCATCCCCGCTAAACTTCCGGCCTCGAACTGCAGATGAGAAAATAAACAGAACTGGGCCAAAAAACAATCAGAGCTCTACGCAAATTTATTTCAATCACTCCCCGCATAAAGGAAGCCATAAAATATCGCATTTTATTGCCGAGCGGGACGCCTTCAGACCTTCTACTCCCCACCTCTGGGACCTTTGCGTTCGAATCGTAAAAAAAGTAGAACATAAAAAGATACTAAGCTTAGAGAAACTTTCGTAGTACAATTAATTAATTAATTAAACCTAATTACAATTAGCTTGTGCTAAGCTAACTTGTGACGAAAACAGTTTCCTTAGGTTTTTCCATCGGATCTAATGACGGTTTTAAACGTCATTAGGTTTTTCCATCGAAATTTTGTCTGAGCCTTCCAGAACCAGGTTATGTACTGATAAAAATTAATAATTTAATCTTTCTAACTTGATTGGGTGATGTTACTGTATTTAAAGGGTTTCGACAGGTCACGTAGCTCACAGTTGGGGATGACATCTGGTCACCGCGCTCGTAATACGTGTCCAAGTGGGACGCAAAAGTGTCATATTGTAGATGTAGTGGCATTACGAAGATTATAGGCATTATTCAGTTGTTTAGCACTCAGAGCACATCTATTTCTAGTGAACATAATTAAAAGGAATGGGTGTGTACACCGCTGAAGAAAAATTACAACTTATCAAGTGGTATTACGGTGGCAGGTCTGCACGCGATTGCCACCAGTTATTGGAGCAATCTTTATTAGGAACGCCAGCTAGACACACTATTATCAGATTTATTCAAAAGTTTGAGAAAAGTTATTGTCTAAGCGAGTATACCAAATGCCACTTAAGATAGCGCTCACCTGGAAAAGTCGAAGAGAAAGTATGGAGAGACGAAATGATTTGTGCTGCTACGGAAGCAGACAACACAAGATCAACTAAACGTATTAGCGGGGCATTGGGAGTGAACAGTAAAACTGTACGCAGTGTTTTGCACAAGCATGGCTAACAGGTCTATAATGTTGGTGAAAGTCAAGAGATTTTTCCCGAGAGCTAAAATAACAAAAACAGCTAACCTCACACTTGAAATGCTTCCTGATGTTAGAAGGAATTTCTATGATTAGATTACTGTTTGGCATCTCTATTGTAGTTTTTTAATTTAGTGTTTTTTGTATTCAAATGGGATTTTGAGAATGTATTTTATTTTAAAATATTTTTTTATTTTCCTTTTATAAGAATAGATTTAACATTTAAAAGAAGGTTTCTAAGATTTTCTTTTTTACTGACCTTGCTGCTAAGCGTTCATCAAGACACAGGCCCCTCCCCCCACTACGTATTGCGGGCGCGGGTTTAGGCCCTATGATGCGAGATTTTGTCCTCACAGTGTATCTCTTTCGTCCTTGTTTCCTGGTACTCCCGAGGATTACTTACACGTAAAACTTAATTCTATTCTTAATCACCGTCGGGGTAACTACGTCACCGTTGGCTTGTGAATGCGAAACGAGTTCGATTCGTATCGGATCTAATGTAATTAAACAAGCTGTTGCTTTATTTAACGGGGTGGTTTGTGCGCAAAATAATTCGTTTAGATTTGAAACGTCAATTCCAACTACTGTGAAGTTACGCTCAGTTTATCTCTTTTCAAATATTTGCCAACCTAACAATACGAGATTAAGGAGTTTTAATACCCAGGCCGCAATTTATAGTTTATTTACGTTTCATAATTCAAAGTGAAATAACCCAGGGTATATCAAAGGCTATCTTTCCCGTGGTTCCTGAATCAGTTCATTTATTTCACTTATATTCACATACATATCATTCACATACAACTATCGTTCTAAAGAGCGCGTGTACCCTTACTTCAGATCTCTGATTACTATCTATATACACGTACAACTCAGGGTCTAGCGGGCGAGAGCAATATTACTCTGTCCCCCGTACTACTCTCTCATTCTTAATTAATCTCGTGCTTAAGTAGTTCCGTTTATAATCTTACTCAGCACTTTCCACATCGCAGCTACCATTGGTGTCATGTTGTTATGTTATACCTTCTTACTATACTACGTTCTTGACCTCATTATCATTTGTTTGTTTATCGAGGTTCACTTTGCACTCGTGTATACAGGGTGTATCAGTACAGCGGTTACAAACTTTCAGGATCGATAGAGTACACCTAGGTGATGGGAAATCATATAGCAATGCACAAGAAAGAACATGAATAATCGTCCATTGCACTCAGCGGCCCCGTATGCCAGATGTATATCAGCGAGCTCAGCGTTCGTGTAACGTTTTTTTTTCTCCTCTTATTCGTGTCCTGTCTTTCTTGTGTTTTCTAGATCGTCTAGGCGTACTCTATATGTCCTGAAAGTTTGTAACCGTGATACACCCTGTATAGGGTTGGAAATAGAAGGTGGCGTTTATTTGTATTGTGTTACAGTGGATGGATAATAGTTAGTCATTAGTTTTTGAGGGTGCTACGTTTCGCGCCAAAGTAATAATATCCGATAACAGTCTGTATAACGTGTCGTTAAACGTAAGCCGTCGGTATTATATTCGCAATCCCCGTAAGCGTTCGCGTTAGCTCATTTATACTTAGCGAGGTTACTAATTAATTATTTCTTTAAAAATACTCGAAATAAATTAAATCAAAAGAACACAACAACTTCGAGTTAGCGGGGTAAAGGCGGAAGCGGAGTTATTTAATTTTATATCTCATTCATTCCCTAAAGGGGATAATAAATTTGAGAGTAATTAAATAGGGTTATACAGAGGAAATGTAAATTCAAAAGGAGAGAGGTCATGGCATCGCTCGGGAGTATTGTATAATGTAAAAAGATCGCATGCCGAGTGTAGTGCGCCCTAGGGTGAATTTTACGTTTGCTTTTCCACCAAAGGCGGATCTCCAGTGGAAAATCGCATATATCGCGAACGCTATAGCGCCATAATAGCGTAGGTGCACTGGACCGTCCGCCGTCCAAATTTTTATTTATCCTGCGGGTCGGTCTGGTTTTTATCTCCGTGGCGCAAATGAATTTTGCGGTCGGGAAGATGATGAAGAGCCGCGATTTAAGACTCCCGGTCATATTTTAAGCTCTATCGGCAGACGGCCTTTATACCGACGATTTACCGATTCGGAAATGTAATTATTTTTCACAGCTCGATAAATAAAACGCCCATCGAACGGTTGACAACTCCCACGACGTGATGATTTATTAGACATACTATTCATATTTCCGTGACTCCATTAGCAAATTTACCCCGATATCGATTCCGCCACTCCGGTCATCTTTCTTCCGCGTAAATCCTTCATCTGCTCTCACCAGGTGGTTTCCGGTGGATACATTTCGAGGTCCCACCGCAGCTCGCAGTTTGGCCTTGGGCTCAATATCCATCAATTCAATCGACCTTGGACACAACCTCAACTGAATTGTAGTCGATTATCTTCTAGGTCACTCCAAGGTCAGTGAGGTCAAGGTCACTCAGCGTTTTGACCTTGGACTCAATGTCAATCAACTCGATTAATCTTGGACTCAGAGTCCGAGGTTAATCAATTTCTATTTTCAGAATATCGTGGAATACCGATATTATGAAAATGGGATTTGATGTTGGTGTGGAAATAATGTCAAAAACATACGAAGGATCACTCGCAAATCGATATTCGCTTTCAATTATTCTAAACCAAGGTCACTCGGCGTGCGACCTTGAACTCAATGTCAATTAATTCAGTCGAGCTTGAACTCAAGGTCAATTGAATTAATACCGAAATACAGCCGATTATTTCCATATTTAAATTGAGCATCGCTGAATATTTGACCTTGGACTCAATGTCAATTAATTCAGTCGACCTTGGAGTCAAGGTCAATTGAATTGTAGTCAGTATAGCCGATTTCCTTCGCGTCTAACTTGTAATACTCAAAGTGAGGGTATTCAGCGGTCGCTCAACATCTCGCGATAATGGTTTTGAAGAATCACCGGAGCAAACCGAAGTGGAGACGAAGGAATAGACGAATTTAGGTTAAACTGATCTGATTTCACCTTTCTTTTCGTATAATCACTTAGGGGAGAATTAAGGGTAGCGGCCGCGGTTAGCCTTATTCGTTATATTCGATCAATCAGGGGCTCTAAAAGGCTTTTCCGATTCTAATGCACCCCGGTAATGATATCGACGGAACGGAAGGTTTATATCTGCTCCTGACAGACTAATTTTACATATTTCGAACGGGTCCTTCCTCTATCTATTTAATTTGAAGTGAAAACTGAACTGCACGAACTAAAGGGCCTATCGATTGGAGGGGAAATTTCAATAAAGGGCAGAGAAAATAACAACCAATTTCGCGATACGCGGTCCGCCTATTAACCGCTACTTTTCACCCCGTTTATTCATTTTCTAAATCAATTAAAATTTTGAAAGCGTCCGCGGCGCGCTTAATAAAGTCCGGGGCATGGCATAATGGGCGAATTTGAATTTGCTTTACGCGCCATCTTCCGCGCAAATTTAAAAAGCAACCCCGGCCTCTAAAAACCAATCCGCCTATCGATTATTACGGTGCAATTAGCGAAACCCTAAATCCCCGTCGGCGCTTGCGCAACGTAAATTATAAACATTTCGGGGATTTGATCCAGGATCGGCGCCCCCTCCCCTTAATTGGCAGGAGTCGATTGCTAATTATAATCTAGATACTCCTGGCCGGCCACTTTCACGCGTGGATGGGCCCCAAACGCCCTAACTTGGTATTTAGTTATTTCCAGCGTTGCGAACTTCTCGTCGCTGCAATTAGCGATCGCGTCACTGCAAACATGTCGCTTCGAGGGAGTCTAAATAGATTATACTCTTAGTCTTTGACGCGGAATAAAGTGGAATAAATCGGTGGGCGTAACAGCCAAACAACTTCGAGCGGCGCGAAAGCACGTGTAAGTCATTTACCTAACCCTCTACGATGAGAATTGACGAACCCAACAAATTCCCGGGACTTATTCTCCGTGGAAACCCGACTTACGTTCCACGGTGCAGGTTTATTTAACTATATTCCGCTTCAAAGTAGGTAACGACCGGATGCGACAAACATCTCGTGCCTATTCACCGTGGAATGCAGACTTATAGTCCAATAACATAACAATACGACATCAGCCGTGACCGCGATATGAGAAGTGCTGAGTATGACAAAGTAAGCGTAAAGGACTCTATTGCCGAGTGCGTTATTAGAACGATAGTTATATGTGAATGTGAGAGAAATGATTGAACAGATTCAAGAACAACAGGAGAGATAGTCTTTGGTATATCCTGGATTATTTCATGGTGTATCCTGGTATATCCTTTCTAATCCAATACATGCTGCCCCGTGCCCATTCATTATGTTTTTTATTAGGTCATACAGTTAAACTAAACGGTATTATTATCCTACAACCTTTATTAATTGTATTTTTACATTTAGTAATTTTTGCACTCTCGTATGCGTAAAGGAATCTATTGCCGAGTGCGTTATTAGAAAGCAGTAAGTTATTTCAACACATAACACCCGATCCATGTCCCAATTCACCGTTTAACCCAGTTTATATTCCGCGATGTACGCGAAAATCGAACATTCTTTCATCTTTAAATTAAGCAATCGAATTTCGTCGCGGAATAAGGCGCCGAAATAAATTATTTACGGTAGAATAAATAGATTATTGCGTTCAAAGACTGTTTGTCAGTTTTTCAATAGAAATATCACACAGAGCTGCAAGCAACATAAAATCTATATTCTTGGCGGTATCCAGACTCGGGAGTAATGTTATAGTTTGCATAAAAGAGTAAAGAGAAGGGAGTTAAGGAGCGTATAGCATGAAATATACCCGGGCTTTTCCATACTTATAAACGTTTATTTCTTTTTTCTCGCCTGTTCATTCGGGGGCTTCGTATTTCCTTCTTCTTATATATATATATATATATATATAGGGCCGCATATGACTGTGACGATATTGAAAATCCTTTTATAAGGCAATTCAATTGCGTTTGCTTCAGTGCGCGGTAGTATTGCTTGACACTAGGCCGTGGTATTATCGAATTTTTCCACTAGCGACATAAATCCATATAAATTTTGCGCATAAACCACGTTTTATCTTCGGCTAGTTTATATTTAGCCGTAGTAATTTGCTACACCAATACCACCAGCCATTTCTCAGCACGAAAGCAATTACTTAGATCGTTAAGCAGCTAATAATAAGGTATCGGGATCAATACAATTATTAGCTGTAATTTTGGATATTGATACTGTAAGGCCAAGGTCTGCGGAAGTCGTGACCGCGGATTCAATCCCAAAGTCAACGTCAGTTATTATCAAAATAAGGAAACTGCACTCATGATTTTAATATCGAAGTGCTCCGCAATCGTGTTCCGACGAATGCTCGAACGGAGCCCACGAGAGTTTAATTTACTTAAGAAATATCGTGTTAGGAATTGATTTTCTTTAGAGATGCTACCTAAATAGGTCTTCAGAAAGGGCGGTAAAGAGAGAGAGAGAGAGAGAGAAAACCGAAGTAAAATCATGAAACCAGTAAAGGTCACGGATCACGTAAGTTTGAGAGTGATTACGTGAGCACGAATTGTTCAGGATGTCACGATTTCTACAAAACAGAACGGCAAGTATCCGAAATGAATCGAATCCTCACCTTGCACGCAGCGTGCGAACTTAACGAACGCGGCGGAGCTTTTTTTTTCGAAAACGATGCAATTCGTCAGAAAGGTTCGGAATTGAAGTATCTTCGAAATCTATGAATACACAGAAAGATCATTCCCATTTATCTGGGCTCCCACCATCGGGCCGGACATTACATTTATGGTTCGTAAAAAGGTTATTGAATTCCTCCGGTTTACGCGCCACTTAAGCCGAAATAACAGCAATATGAAAATTGCTTACGTACAATATAAGTTTTAATTTTGCGAACATTCCGCCGTTCGGCCTGAACGATCATTTAGGGTATTACATTCCGGCTTCATTAAAATAGTTCCTGAAGTCTATTTGCGCATTATTCCCGAATGATTTTCCGCGAATTGCTCCGCACAGTGTACAAACGTAGTTCGTAATTTTCTAGTTTCATTGAAACGAGAAAATAATGATCCCCGACGCGGGATTTGTTACAGAAAAATTGTATACTTTTTTCTTTTCTTTAATATATTCAAGATATGGGTGCTACTGATACGTAGCAACAGCATGAGACGTGTAATAAAAACTTTGTTTAATTTGTAATTAAGCAGTAGAGGATGTAAATCTTCAAACTCCAGATACACCCCCAACCTGTTGACAGGGTGTATTGTAGGTATATAAACAAGCTCGAAAACAGGTTCAAGTAACACTCCGATCCCTCATAAATTATGTGTCACTTTGCTGTGATGGTACGTCCATACTTGACGCTCTGTAAATTAAACAGCAGATAGGATGGGTCCCGGGAGAATTGCATATGCATAGCCGCCCTAGAAGATGGATTGCCGGTTTAACTTTATAGATTAGTTATGTCGCTGAATCCAAAAATAAGCCCTCATCGTGCGCGCTTCAAATTTTTAGTACGTTTTAAGTGTCGGGTATCGGCCGAAATTGATGAATAAAATACGGTGTAAGCTATAGTTTATACGCGAAGTTGCGCTATAGCGCAACTTCGGGTATAGGAATTTGAACCTTTGTCAGGTGACTTCCGAAACTTCAGCTATGTTAACTATTTCTGACAGAGGCGAACCTGAACTTTCCAGCACGTACAGTCGGCTATCATTAAAATCTATTCAAGCGGGAGCGATTTAGAACAGCAATTTGGAAGATACTCGTAAACAGTGTTAACTAAATCACAGTTTGAAACAACTTTCTACCTAGCTAAACTAAACGTTGTACGGTCATAGACGTCACCGGGGCCGTAGCGTGATATATTTAAAACGTTTTTTCCTCTTTACAGGTTACAACACGTACACCTACAACGAAACTGCTCACACCGACAGGATTCCGGACGAGATATTATCCGTGCGTTATGAAGATGGGAAGTGGTCCAAACCGTACTACGATTGCGGAGGCGGCAACATCTGGATGCTTACGTATACGGTTCCCTTCTTTGGCTACCAGAATAATACATACTTCTTTAAGTGAGTACATATACCTTTACATTTTGTCGCGGCACGTCGATACTTTCTACATCACCCGACGTTTAAGCTTATATTGAGCGGTGGAATTGTGTACGACTTATTATCAATCAAAGTCATTCATTTATGAGTTGCCGCAATCACTGCAACGCTCCGATCGCAGGATAAACACGGAGGGACACCGCGATCCATCTCATCGCGCGGATCTACTTTTTCAGATAAGGATATTGGCAATAGAAACTGTTGAATTGTAAGATTTACACGCGTTTTCTATATTTCCGTATTGAAAGTGCTCAGTCAGGATAATAGGGACGCGAGTAAAGGTTTGTCGCAAATTCCGCCCCTAACGGACGTAGCACTTTATTTAGATGGAGACATCACGTTCTGGTGAGCTTTATAAAACTCTCTAGGGTACTTCAGTCATTTGAGATCCACGCGACTAGAAAATATGCAAATTCATCAAAAACCCGGAATCATACGTTTCGCGCAAGAAGGTAAAAAGAATTTCGCGCGGGGTATATTGCAAAAATTTACATATATCGATTTCCGGTGTTTGTTTCGTATTAGCATCATGACTTTATTATCTTTATATACGCTGATACGGGAATACGGGAATACGGTAAACATGCAAAGTGAAAGATGCGTACTAAAATTTTGAAATACGAGAGCGATAAATATTGTTTTGTCGGTTAACCGCGGTGTCGTTGCGCTGAGCGCAGGGCCTTAGTGCCACAGATCATCCTGTCGATACGTTTTTGCATTTTTGCTTGCGTCCATTGTACGCGATGACAGCAGAATTTCGCTTCGCCCTCGCCACAATACGTATACTTCCAACCTATTACAGCGCTCGATTTTTTTCTGCACTTTCTGCAGCATTTCTGACACGTATTGAACGGAGCGCGCGTTGTGTCGGGAAGTTAAAATTGAGAAAATTTTAACGGGTCTTCTCACAATTTCGTCTATTCCGCGGGGCCGGATAAATTGTTGCAAATTGAAAGCTTTCAAATCCGCGTTACTTTTCGGCGCCTACGTGTCTGCGCGAAATTCAATATTTTACATTCGAAAAGATACGGTTTGCCGGGAAGCCCATTAACGTAATGACGCCCGAAACAACTAACGTTTTGGGTAATTGGGTGGCTTAGATTTCAAACTTCCCTACAACTTTGACGAAACCTCGGATCCCTTTTGTTTGCTTTGTAAGTTTATCGAAAAGATCGTTTCGGAAACTCGTAAGCAATGAAAGCTTTGTTTTCCACTTCTTCACCACTTGTAGTAGCTATCTCTAAAGGAAAGGATGAATATAAAGTACGTAGTTGGCAATGTAAAAAATAATCTAATTTAATGATTAATTTGTATATTGATTTGCGCAACAGTTTTTTTAGATATTAAATATTTATGCAGCAAATAGCGCCGCGTGGGAAGCACGCCGGCCTATAGCACAGCCCGCGTGCCCCTCCCAATGGCTTCGTCAGAAAAATAACGTTATTAACAAAATTTTGTTCATTGTATCTTCGGATAACCCTTGCACCAAAACGGGTTTATATGGATGTTGTTATTCCTTTTGCACACCTCGTGGTTTGAAGCTAGCTGACGAGTTGAAGTATGTGGATTTTCCACAACTTCTAATAACACATCTAGTTTTTTTTGGCAAAGTTTGACTATGTATCTTTTATCATAATTAAATCTATTTTATTTTTTGGATTACCTAACCGACTTTTAATAGTAAAAAAAAATTTAACCGTGTTGTTAAATTTCTTTCTTCTTAAAATGTTATGTATTATATTTTTATTAAACCAGTTATATATAGCGAACCCTTCAATATACTTAAGTTCTTTCTTATACCTAATTTTGTTAAGTGGAACGTTTAGTAACCGATCTATCATTCTGTTAAATGTCGCTATTTTGTGTTGAAAATGATGATTAGAGTCCTAAGTTATAAATCGTTTTGTATCAGTTTCTTTCCGAAAAATATCAATTTCAGTTTATTACATAAGAAAGGTTTTTACATCAAATTTTATTTTATTAGAAATTTTTAATATAATAAGCACTAAAAATAGTCAACTATTGGAAAGTAGTCGATAAACGAAAATAATTGTTTACGAATAAAAAAAATTATATAGAAATTGAAGAGTATTTGGGCGATTTTTATGGTAAAATTTGAATTTATTGGTAAATTAGTTGAAAAGGAAAGCAGAAGGAAGTTTTTATATCAAATTTTATTTTATTAGAAATTTTTAATATAAAAATTACTAAAAATAGTTAACTATTAGAAACTAGTCGATAAATGAAAATAATTGCTTGTGGAAAAAAGATTATATAGAAATTGAAGAATATTTGGGCGATTTTTTGATTTTTATGGTAAAATTTTAATATATTGGTAAATTAGTTGAAAAGGAAAGAAGAAGGAACGTTTTATATCAAATTTCATTTTATTAATTTTAATATATATGTATTAAATATATAATTTTATATTATTTTAATATAAAAATTACTAAAAATAGTTAACTATTAGAAAGCAGTCGATAAACGAAAATAATTGCTTGTGGAAAAAAAATTATATAGAAATTGAAGAATATTTGGGCAATTTTTTGATTTTTATGATAAAATTTGAATTTATTGTTAAATTAGTTGAAAAGGAAAGAAGAAAGAAGTATTTTATTAGAAATTTTTAATATAATAAGCACTAAAAATAGTCAACTATTAGAAAGTAGTCGATGAACGAAAATAATTGCTTGTGAAAAAAAATATATAGAAATTGAAGAATATTTGGGCGATGTTTTGATTTTTATGGTAAAATTTGAATTTATTGAAATTTGAACTTATTCGCGTTTTCTTAATTATGTCTTCAACGGGGGCGTCGAATAATTCAGATTAGTTTAGTCCTTTACTCAATAGGATTAGTTTCACCGTTTTTTTTTGTTTTTTCAAAACAACATTTTTTGCACTAAGTGAAAACATGCGCATGATTGTGCTAAGCAACCTTTGTTTGAAACATTTTTTAATATAAAGTCCTGTTAAGTCTGTAGAACCATTATTCCATACCTTTGGAACACTCTGGATATTAATAATTATTAATTAATTGTTAATATCCAGAGTTTTTTGAGGAGATTGAATTGACATCTGGGCTAGATTGGACTAGTCTGGCCCAGGTGTCAGCACCATGTAGGGGTATCTGGCCAGTATTACGGTAGGGTCACGCGGACTAGC
>JAWQRM010000682.1:0-20448 GCA_033557675.1 Coptodactyla brooksi | reverse complement strand
TGAAAAGTGAATACACCACAATAATCCCAAGCGCAAACAGTTGTGGGATAGGCCCGCCCATGCATCAACATCTACGGCAAAGCCGAATAAAGAGCCCTTAAAACGTACTTGTTTTCCAGACAAATGAAGTCGTTTTACTGAATTTAACTCTGTATTTACTAAATTAAGTAAAATACACAAAAGTTTCATTAGGTTTATATGCTTTTGTTTTGGAAAAGATACAGCTTTATAAACTCCAACGTTTTGATATCGTACGTCCGATGAAACTGAGAATTACAGTTTTCTTCTCTTCTTATGGACATTTTCTGGTGTGCTTGTATATAAATTTCTTACATAAGCAGGTCTGCCACGTTTGTTTGGAATTTGGAATGGCGTTTTTCTTTCAATTTCACAATATGAAATGTAAGAGTTTACTAATGTCATTTTCATCATTCCATAAAACAGCCTGCGCTACCATTGCTTGGATTTCCTACCTATTTCGTACAATGAACGCAGCATTTCTGCTTTATCAATACCTCCCATGTGGTCATTGTAATCTTTCACAACTGATAAGCAAGATACATTAATTTTGCGTCCATTCTTCTTTGAGTTCTTTGAATAAAACATGAGTCGGTTGCATGATAACTGGACAATAAATATACACAACGATTATCCTTCCATTTCACATACAATAAATCGTGAAGCAGTCTCTCCTTTTTAGAGATTTATCCGCTACCTATGTTGATAAACATAGTTCCTTTTTGCTTCATTTTCTTTGAATGTTCCTGCTCATGTGCGCTTCATTTCCATGGCCATCTTCTGGATCCTCATCCAAATTAACATTATCCACTTAACATTATCCAGAAGCATTATCGCACATATTATCCTCATGAAAAGTGCTTAGTGTTATGTCAAATTTATATTCGCTATCACTTGATTCTACTGGTGTATCAGGACCGTCAGATATATTATCTATCTCATATTCTACGTCCTCCGTCGTTAAGTATTTTAAACAACGGACCATTTTACTGAAAGTAAGAAATATAACCAAATAACTCTTTCATAAGTAACTAACGAAATGAAATGAAAATTTGATTAGATTAGATTATGTTAGTGATTAGATTATGTTAGTGTGTGTGCCGCTAGTAGTCATGATTATATTCATAATGAGGTTTAAACTTAAAATAATAATTTCAATGGGTTTGAAATTATTATTTGAAAAATATAGAATATAAGTGAATATAAAATATGTTATATGGTTCCTATATGTGTTTGCTTATGGTTAAACTAGTTTTAAGTATATTTGATTGATATGGATTGCATTCTAATTTGAAACAGAGTTATAATGAAATACATTGTGCTTAAAACGATTAAATGCTGTTGCATCGTCATATTTAAATAAAAATAAAATAAATTAAAATAGAATAAAGACTTAAAACATAACACTTTAAAAGACTATTAATTTTCTTTTGTAATATAAGATACGCACATACTAATTAAAATACGAATTAAAATATGTATTAAAATATCTTGTATTCGTTGCTATGTGCTATTTGGAAGATTGTGTTAATTTCTTCTGCTAAATCTATGGGGTTCAATTGTATGGATAACATCCTATATATGAATGGAAGGCTGCCATTTTATGTGAAATGTGATGATGTGAGTTTTGTGGTATGATGGCGTCTATTTGTGTTGGTTTGCGATGTATTGTGTAGTTAAAGGTATATAGATTCCTGCTAATTGTAATGTCTAAATAATTTAATTGTTTATTTTTTCTATTTCTATGGTGAATTGTATTCTATTGTTCATTTGGTTAAGAAATGTTTCTATTTGTGTTCTATCGTTGTTTTTCGAGATTACTAATACACACAAAACTCACATCATCATAGTTCACATAAAACGACAACCTTCCATTCATATATATATATAGATATATATATAGAATGTAAACCGCACAATTGAACGATTTAGCAAAAAATAATTAACACAATTCCCCAAATAACAACGGATACAACATACAATCAATACGAAACATGATACATCAATATCATGTTTCGTATTGATTGTATGTTGATCAACACGATAAGAAAATCCCAATTAGGTAATCCAAAAGATAAAATAGATTTAATAGACAAATCGAGGATTTAGAAAATAAGTTACACTAATTGTTATAAAAGTTACATCGGGCAAACGCGTAGGTCTCTTAAAATTAGGTATAACGAGCACTTAAATGGCTTTAAAAATTATAAACTAGAGAAATCCTGTGTGGCTACCCACATGATTACTCTTAACCACAGGATAAATGATAAAATAGAATTGATTAAAGAAGTTAATTCAAATAACCAACTTCACGCAAGAGTAAGCCTAGAGATTTTTAAAAACAAAAATTAAATATTTAATAACGGCCCTGCCCCTATACCGGCCTCGATCCTTTTTTATCTGGTAGGTAGAAGAAAAAGTAATTAAAACCTAATTACAAGTGGATCCGTTAAAAAGTAATTGGGGTAGGTATATAAGCCTGGTTTTTCATTTTAGTTGTTCATTTTCCTGAAGACGGTTTATTCGATGAACTGAAACATATGTTGAGTGTTAAAACATTAGTGTTGTGGTATTTCTTTCAATATAACGGAACAAATAATTGTTAAACTCAGTGAAATTAGCTCATTACTGAATAATAAATTATAAGTAGCATAGAAGTTTATATTCATCTGGAAGGGGAATTTTCCAAGAAAAATGTAAGTGTACTCAAATGGATACAGCTGGACTAAGTGGGTTAATGTCTTTCGCCTTTTAATGTTACATATAAAGATGATTTCCCAACGCGTCTATTTGCGGCATTGCATGCGTTTTTGCTTTAATCAAAAGACCACTCCTGCTGAAATAAAGCCAAAAATTTATGAAACTTATGAACAGAATATGAAGGGAGGATTTCATGGTTTTAACAAACATGTCGTTTTTTAGGAATGAAATTCAGAAAATACCTGAAAGGTGGTAGAAAGTAGCAGAAAATACCAGCAAATGCTCTGATTAAAGTAGATATGTATACAACAACATAAAATGTCCGGCGAGCTTTTGCAAGCATATAATATCTTTCGCAAAGTTACGACATTAAACAAATAAAGGCGAGGCGGTCGAAGGACTGAGCAAACAAATATATTTACGCCGAAATTTTTAGAATTGAAACATATTTACACTAAACATATTTATTGACAATTGTATTAGTTGCACAACACAAGTAAAAAAGTTTAAAACTCATTTTATGTCAGGTTTCGTACTAATACATAAATTTTTAAAATTGAAACATATTAATTGACAATTGTGTTAGTTACACAATACAAATAAAGTAGTTTAAAGCTCATTTTATGTAAGCTTTCGCATTATGTGGTTATAATACTGATGTTGTAATTGCACATTATTATAATAATGTTCCATCATCGGGGAAAACCCTGCACGAGAAAGTTAGAAAGTTTTTCACATCGTAGAAGACCAATGCCTGCGAGATGTAAGATATTTCTTTTCACAGATGGAAAGTTTTTAAAAACCTAAAAGCTAGGGGGATTGTCTGACACCTACTAAAATAACCAGTCTGTTGACTGAAGTTTCTCAATCTCTGGAACAGAGAATTTGTAACGATGGATACAGAGATAAAGATATATTAGTATATACAGAATGTATAGGGAAGTATCGGTTTTAAATATTAGCTTAGCTGACTTATGGAAAAATGCTCTATACTTGGATTGGAAATTAACGCGACACGATTAAACGATACTAAATCTAATTACATCAGTGAAATTAGAAAGTTCCGTGAAGGTAGAAGATCTATAATATGTTTAAGCTTGTTCTGATGTGGCATCTATGATGCAGTAAGGTAAGGTTTAATGAATGAGAGTAGAATATGCTGTTTACTGCAGTCGTTTTCTGCATATTTTTAGTTAACAGTACTAACAAAAATATTATTTTTATTCGTATTGTTTTATATTTCACGTATGTCCTATTAATTCTCAGAAAGTAAAAATACATGAATTGTAATGTAGAAGCCTGGGAATTTTTAGAAGAAGAGTATAAGTACCATTATATGACAATTAACACCTTTGTAAAAACAAAATCCTTATATTGCGAATGTAACGAACACACTGTTCTTCCTTTCCTTCCAAAGGATGGATATTATTGCAAAGATTGGATACAACTGTAAGAACAACATCAGGGACCTTTAAGTAAAGGCACAATTCACAAAAAGGGCAGTGTAATCAAATTTGAATAATATTTATTCAACAAGAAAGTTTTTTAAAAATCACGAATATGTAATGTGATCTAAATAAATGTAATTAAGGTAATTTGATATTTAACTTAATAATTATAATTAACATAATTAACTTGCATTTTTGAACAATTACTGAAATTAATTTTTAAATGAGGTAACAATAGGATGAAAATGTTATCCATTCTTAGATGTAATTTTCACATTTTTAGTGAATTATCTTGCACCAACCGCTTCCAATTCCACAGAAATTTCATGCCCGTTTTAATAAAGGTGATAGTTTGGAACCTTTGGCTTTGTAACAAAGTAAAAACTCACCACTACGCCAAAATTTTAAGAGAGACTAACAACTAACTGACATAAGACGCTAGATATACTAAAAAGGTGACGCTTAATTAATTATTAATTGTTTTTTGCAACCAATAGGAGACCGATTAAGCATTTCCTTACCTCATCCCCACTACCCGTTTACATAATATCTCTTCGTACAGCGTTTCCCGTCTCCATGTTGTCTAGCCTAAGGATACAGAGCCCTACCCTTTACAACTGCCAACCCGTCCAACGTTTCCTCTAAGTCTACTAAACTTAGTCTATCAAACTATAGAAAGGGCTAATCGGTATTGTCTCTCTGCCTTTATTAAGTCTATTCCTGCATTTAACAATTTCTAGGCTTTCAAATGCACCCAACAACTTATTGTTGGATACATTTCTAAGCAATTTTACGTTTTCTACACTTATCCTGTGGTTTCTGTTGAAAGCATGTTGGGCAAACTAGAAGGTCAGTCAAAACAAGGTTCAAAGAGCACATGGCTCACTTAAAATATGGTTGTACCAAAAAATCTAGCGTTGCCGAATATACTTTCAAGAGCAATCACAGGATGAGTGTAGAAAATGTAAAACTGCTTAGAAATGTATCCAACAATAAGTTGAATAAAGACAGGGCTAATACCGATTAGCCCTTTGTATAATTTGATAGACTAGGTTTAATAGATTCAGAGGAAACGCTGGACGGGTTGGCAGTTGTAAAGGGTAGGGCCAGGGGCTCTGTATCCTTAGGTTAGATAACATAGGGACGGGAAACGCTGTATGGGAGATATTATGTAAACCGGTAGTGGGGATAAGGTAAGGAAACGCTTAATTGGTCCCAAAGATAAATTAGATATGTTCGAAAAAAGTGAAATATACCAAGTTAGCTGTACTGATTGTAACAAAAACTATGTTGAACAAACTAGAAGGTCAGTCAAAGCAAGGTTCAAAGAGCACATGGCTCACTTAAAATATGGTTGTACCAAAAAATCTAGCGTTGCCGAACATGCTTTCAACAGCAACCACACGATAAGTGTAGAAAATATAAAACTGCTTAGAAATGTATCCAAAAATAAGTTGTTGGATGCATTTGAAAGCATAGAAATTGTTAAATGCAGGAATATGCTTAATAAAGACAGAGGGCCAATACCGATTAGCCCTTTGTATAGTTTGATAGACTAGGTTTAATAGATTTAGAGGAAACGCTGGACGGGTTGGCAGTTGTAAAGGGTAGGGCCAGGGGCTCTGTATCCTTAGATTAGATAACATGGGGACGGGAAACGCTGTATGGGGAGATATTATGTAAACCGGTGGTGGGGATAAGGTAAGGAAACACTTAATTGGTCTCCTATTGGTTTCAAAAAACCAATTAAGAATAAATTAAGCGTCGCCTTTTTAGTATATATATCGTCTCATGTCAGATATGTAGTAGTTAGTCTTTTATCGCTCCTGATGATGCTATCTTGGTTAGCGAAACGTGCGTCTAGCATCTTCTCTTCAAATTTTGGCGTAGTGGTGACTTTGCTTTTACTTCGAATGATAATCGTCTAAAAATTATTCTAAAATTTGCAGAAATGCACATAACTGATATACATCTATCAGCGTTTGGAATTTTTATCTATTACGCACATTGGGTCAATTAATCATCGTGTTAATCTCACTAAGCTTTCGCACTTGGTGCGAGTGTAATAATTAATCATCACGTTAATCCTTTCATCATGTAGGATTATCTCCCGTCTCTATTAAAAATATAAAAATTAAGTTGATTTCCAATAAAAAAAAAACATTCGCCTAAAAGTTACTTCACCATTGAAGAGAAGCGAGCGAAAGCTCAGTACGCAACGGAAACGGATGTGGTCAGACAGGACAGGTGCGAAGTCGCCCACGATGTTTCAACCTGCAAAACAAATTAAATGCCTTGAGTGGCCGTAGCGACCTGTGCGTATTCCCATAAAATAAAAGAATTACCAGATCCACTTATCGTCGGGGTAATAGTTCCGGAACGCACAATTAAAGTGCGGGTTAAGTAAACTCGGGCGTGAGTCATGTATAATGATGTGTAATATGATATGCAAATGCGATGTCGGCATACCTACACGTAGAGTCATTTGTCCAACATGTGAGCACTCAGGGTTGTTAACTATGCAACAGTTATTTTTCTTATTGCGTTCATAATATCCCGAAACCAATTACAACTAATTTGCAGATCGGAGGGAACAGTGAATCTCAACAGTGAAGCTCCTTATTATATTATTCGCGTGTACTATCTAATTGTATGCAGACTGTACTGACAGTTTGCTTTCTGACCATCAGAGTGCATGTTAATTGCGCGTTTTAGTCCATTTTTAACAGCTTCGTTCCGCAGCAGAGTTACGGGAATTTTATTTGTTTATTGTTGTGCGACCGACCGGTATGTATTTACAGTTTCCTGTAATTTCGCCGCTATCTTTCGACTTGTTGCTTTTGCACGGGTGGTTTACGAGCGTCAGAGCGGTTTGTCATTAACATATCGGGCGGGTTTTTTGTTATTGTTATTTAAAGTTGGCAGCTATTCCGTGAAAGAACCTTTACAACCCGATTTGTCATGCTTTTATATTGGTTTAATTGTATTGTGATCTTCAGCGATTCTTGCTTGCTGCAGGACGGTTATTGTTTGGTAAAGCAATTATCATCCTCATTTATTTGTATGACAATAAGCTTTAGTGTTTAAGAATGCTTTAGAAAATAATAAATTCACAGTTTTGTACGTTCTTGCTTAATAATAAATGGTGTATCATTCAATTAGTCTGTAGTAATAGTAGCTGATGCTCTGAAAGTAGAAATTGTAATTTTATTTACAGGTCTAAGTTTTGTATTATCGAGTACAAAAATGAATCGTCTACAGATATTTGCAGACGCTTGAATTCGTTTAAAAGCGCACTGTTTGTAGAAAATGTATCATTTCTGAACAAGAGTGAAATTAAATGAAGCATTTAAACATGAACTTCCTGAATTGGCAAATTGTAAAGAAATCATATTTCACCATGACAACATATTTTGAGTGCATTGCACCATCGGATAACAATTTATTTCGATCTTTGGAAAACTTCTTGTATGATAAAACTTTCAACGATGATGATGCTGTGAAATGCCATTTGCTTCTGTTTTTCGCTATCAAATTTACAGATAGGTGGCAAAATCATTTCATACAAGAAAAACCGAAATTACTTTTACAACAACCTGATACGTCAATATAAAGTAACATGTCAATATTTTTCATAAATTGAATTAATGTCGATAACCATCAAAATAAAGTTACTCTTTGAATCTTGTTAGGAGGATTTCATTTTTCTAGACGGAGTCGCAATTATTTTTGTTACATTGGGTCGTTCGGAAAGTAGTTTCATTTTCTTCGCAGCAGAGGGGTTAGTTGTATTTTAATCAGCGAACTTCATTCTAAACCGTATATGCATTATATATTCTGTCAGCTGACATTGTAAAGTTTATGAGTGAAAATATTTTGTTCGGTTCTGCAAGATTGTTTCCTTTTTGTGTCTTATGAAACATGGAGGATTAAAAGCAGCATTTTCGGCACATTTTGCTTTTTTATTATAAAAAACATAAGAATGCCGCAGTGTCAAAACTGGTTTGCAAAGTTTTTTGCAAAAGTTTGCAAAATTTTTTTCCAATTTGCAATTTTTTTTGCACATTTTTAAAATTTTTTGCAAATTTCTAAAATTTTTGGGCCCTCTTTTCAAAATATTAGGAAGAATACCACGATCAACTCTAAAGTATATTGTCACTAACTGGACAAATAAATTGCATGATTTTTTACATACTGGTTTGCAAGATATTTTGCAAACATTTATAGAAGTTTGTGTAAGTGTGCAAAATTTTTGGGAGAATACCACCATCTATTCTAATTATACTGTTATGAACTGGACAAATTGCATGATTCACTCAAACAGAAACAGACAGAATTGAGCAATTTTTAGAAAAGTTATAGTAACTTTTCTAAAAATTGGTAAAAATTAAGTAACTCGCCAAAAGCTTTTACAGCCTGGATGGGATGTACTGTCACACCTATCACATTCTCCAGATCTGGCACCTTACTTGATCATTACTTGTTTCGGTCTCTACAAATTTTTTTCGTGGAATCATGCAACTGCCAGAAAGATGGCAAAAAGTATTGGACCAAAATCGTGAATATGTAATTACATAAAATATTTATACTAAAGAAAAGTGCTTCTCATTCTCACAAAAAAAAAACGAAATTACTTTCCGAAGAACCTAATATATCCTTTTTTTACAAAGTAGAATGATATAAGCAAAATTTAGGTCGAAGATAATAAAAAATGTATTATTATTACTAAGCCCAAATCAGAAAAAAAAAATATTAACAAAGCAACAAAATACCAACAAATTACAAACCAACAGAATACCAACAAACGTAAGGGTGGAAGCAGTCAGAAAATAAGAATAAATGCAATGGAGATAAGTGTTTGAGAAAAATGGTAGCGAAAGCGGGGAGATGCAGAATAAGAAAGGAAGCTTATACACAGCAATTAAAGATTTAACACATGGAAGACGAAATAGTGAAAAAACAATTAATATAGTTTAGACTTGTGTGCTATATGTCAGATAACTGGATGACAAAAGGGATGTATCAAAAAACGAGGATGCAAGGAAAAAATAAAAAAGGAAGACAAAAAAAAAGATTGGACAATAGAATCAAAGTATCAAAGTAAAGCAATTTTCTTTACTCCTTCAAACGGTATAAATGAAGCAAAGGAGCAAAGAAGTATGCACGGGACGGCAAGAGATAGAGATAACTAGATAAAGAAAATGCTTAACTATTTGTTTCCTTGCTTTGTCTTATTCCTGGTGGGTGCGATAAATTTTGTCTGCTTGACGAACATTTTTTTTACTATTATTAGTTAACATGTTTCAGCAGTGCGCTATTTTCAGGGAAAATAGCACCCACAACTATACAAAGCCTAAGAGCTAACCCAAAAGGCTAAGTAAGTACAATAAAGCACCATTTCAGGTATATACATATTATAAACTGTGACGCTATAGCTTTGACTGTTTGTTACAGAAGTCTTCCCTAAATCTGCCATTATACTATTTAAATTGGATTATATTAGTGATGGTATGAAGACGATCTTAGAACTTCCAATCGGTCTTACCAAAATTCATTACTTCTTACTAGCATCATTCCTGATCACTGTACATTTAATTTCGCATTTGGACACTGCTGGAATGAATTAACTAATCACCCACCTTCGAAAAATTTCCGGGTTACAAATAGAGACAGAAACTACCATTGTTTTATGGTGGTAAAAGCAGATCATATTCCCCTAAGAAATATAATCTGCCTAAAGAAACCTAAATTTGATCCCGGATATAAAATTGCCCACCCCGCAAAAATGTATTTTTTGCAACAATATACTATTGCTTACATAGTATTTTGTGCCCATTAACCATTTTAACATTTCTAGTCTATGGGTTTAAGAATTTTCTTCAGTTTTCGAATTGTGTTGCCAAATTTGTCGCAGCATATCTTTCCTAAGTATCCTTGTATGATATCACGTTTTACATTTTCTCTTACCTAATGGTGTAAAATTTTAATTACATTATTTTATTGGAGGCCGACTAACCTAAGAGGAAGAAAGGAAATACCGAAGTCTAGGCAGTGGAACCCAGGCATAGAGGACGTAAGAAAGTCGAAATTCCAAAACTGGAGGATGACATGCAAGAATAGGAAAGCAAAAGAAATGAATCAAAAACAACGGACAAAGTGGGACCTGCACCACTCCTAAGGAACCGAAGAAGGCTAAATGCACAAGAATTTGGATTTCCGAAAGAAGAAAAAGAAATTGAAAAGAAATTCACTTAAAAATATTTATCATGCTACCATGTTGGAAAGAATCCTGGACCGAAAAGACAGAGGAGTGAACTAGTAAGCACGAAAATGAGAAAGATAAAAGAAAACCTCGAAAAGGCAGAATAACTTGTTACAAAACCAAGGGTTTCAACTAACAAGCATCTAGATATTATGAAGGAGAAAAAAGTACCCGTGGAATGAAACAAAGATAACATTTTGGAGAAGATAATGGAATGAATACTTAAAGAAGAAGAAGACAATCCGATACTTATATTAAGGCAGTTGTGCAAAAGAGTTTCTTGACAAAGACCTTAAGATAATATTAATACAACCAGCAATATAACAGAACTAATTAAGGTGGCTGAAACCTAAAATATTGGTTAAGACAGTGTAAGAGGCAAAAGAGACAGGGAAGAAGAAGAAGAAAAGAAACACAAACAATGCCTCCCTCCATGTTTCCCGTGCTCTAGTAGAGCTTTTTAGTTTTTAAGCCGTGTCAATCGTGCCATACAATTCCTCCACTCGTACAAAAATATATTCACAATTTTTTTTATGTTATTTTCCATCAAGTCGATACCTGTCTGCAGTACAGACTGCTTTGTATGCTCTAGAACACAGAGCTCACGGTCATGGTACCTCTAAAAGTATGTCATAGTGCCGCCTTTGATGAAATCCTAGATCGCTTAATTATACTATGAAATGTACACCATCTTAGAATGCAAGAGCTGGAAGAGCGCCCTCTTTGAGACACTCACGTACTCACCCGACACGTGCGTACACTCCTTTCTAGGGTATCGCCTGCATTCACTCAGTGATGATATTTGATAATATTGAAGCCGAAAGTTATTATCTCAAGTGTTATAACTCCTCAGGACATTTCCAAGACATTTAAATATTATCTGCTCAGTTCGAAATTACTCATCATATATGTGTGCCTATGTATATATATCAAATTAGTACATACATAAAAGCGATCCTTTTCAAGGTTGACGTCCATAAAACTAGCAGCAGTGAATCACAAACGTGTTTATTTAGTGACAAAAGGTAACCGTTTATTTCTTCGAAACAGTTCGTTTATCAAAACACGCGCCTCTGTCCTATTTATAACCAAACGGGGACAAATGCAACAAATTTTACAGACGTTAACGAAAAGAAACATCATTTATATTTAAATTCATACACAGATTTTCTTTAAAAAGCGAATCTTGGGAGAAACAGGATATCTTCGAGCTAATATGTAATTATTTTCGACTGATTTTTATATTCTTTTTTATACCAAAATATTTGTCGCTAGAACTTTTCGATGGAGGATATATCTCTGTCATAAGGAGCCTTAGAAAACGTAGAAAAACGAATATTTTCATTTAAAGTCGTGCGATTTAAGTTGCCTACGCTAAAGCTAATTGTAAAGCATTGCGCGTATAGCTATAGTGTTTTTAAACGATTGTTAAACTAACATTGTTTCTGTAAAGTTGTTGGGTATACCGTATGGTTATTCCATTACACAATAATGCGAACGCCCCCGTATAAGAAGAAAATCCAAACTAACCACAATAAAACTAAGATAACGTATTGCAAAATGCCGGTTCAATAATGTATAGAATAAGCTATACATTAAAGAAATGCCAAGACAATGTTAAGTTCAAGTTACATCAAAGTCGTTCAAATGTGGAAGGAAACTTAATTAATTTTAGGTCTGACATCTTCTTCCACTGCTTCCTTCTCTTCTACCCTGCCGTCCTTGCAGTCATCCTAGTTGTCTTTCTTGAATTATTGTTCGAACCTGTTCCTTATTCTATCATACCTCGTTTTCCCCTCAATTCCTCTGAGAAACCTGATCTCTGTCGTATTAAATCTGGTTTCATTTGTATTGATTAAGGCCCAGGATTCGCTACCCTACATTTGTCTAGAAATAACAACTTGTGCTTTTAAGTTTCTGATATTTGCCCTTTACTAAAAAATAGTATTTTTCATATTAAGAAAGATTCTTAATATGTATCTGTCTTTATAGTTTGCCCTTTGAATTAATAATTAACCATTGAATTTGTTTTATTTGCATTGATACCGATATATTTTCTTTAGTAATTTTTTTTTCATTAGTTGAATGTAATATTGTAATTTACTTTCCGTCTCTGCTAGATTTGCCACGCAATCTGCAAATAATAGCTCCGATATTTTAATTGGTTCCGTTTTTCAATTTCTTATCTTAAACTAGGAGTGGGTTTATATTGCATTCTTGCTTTAACCGGATCTTGGCTTGGGATTCTTCATTTTACATTCTTACCATATTATTTTAACATACTGGTTTTATTATGTCTATGCTGCGCGTGTTCATTTCTCTGTTCCATAAGCAAAAAGACATATATGTCTTTATATGTATATATAAGAGAATAAGATATGTATTTTATCTTATTCTCTTCTTTAAGTATTTAATTATCTTAATTTAAAGATCAGATTATGTGAAAAATCGTATTGCGTTTCTTCCAATATTTTGTCTCGTTCTTCTTTAAGTATTCATTCTATTATCTTCTCATCTCTATCTGTTTCACTTCGTAGATAGTCTTTTCTCCTTCGTAATATATAGAACTGTTGATTTGGAATCCTTGGCTTTGTAACAAAGTTAAACAATTGTGATTATCACCAAACATATGTTGAGTTTTAAAATATTAGTATTGTGGTTGAGGTGTTTACTACTTCTAGTGACTACGAGACCACAGATCTCCGTTTCATCTATTAATTGTCATCACAACACCAAAACTAAAAAATACCTGCTCGACACACGTTTCGCTGACCATGTTCGCATCATTAGGAGGGATAGAAGGCTAAATTTATTTATCACTCGGTAAACACAAATTAAACAATGCTCAAAAATAAATATGACATAATATTAAATCCACATCTGTAATGCCCGGCTGCAGTAGAAACTTGGTTCCTAAGTAAAATAGTCCAAGTACAAAATATGTAACTAATAACCAATAAAAGCAAAAATCTAACTATCCAGGCAGGAAAAATAAGTACCTGGTAGAACCTAGGTACTTACTTTGCTTTAGTTTGCAACAAAACTCTTCGATTTTTAGTTCTTTTGAAGTAATAACATCACTGCTGAATTCCCTACTTAAATTGTTTTAATCATAGTTTTTTTACAACAAATTTTCAAAAATAAAGCCTCTATATACCTCTCAATACTTTGTGCCTTTAAATTGTGCATTTGGAACCTTTGGTATCGTAGCAAAGGTAAGCAATTGTTACCACTTAATACTTGATTTAACCATTTTTGTCGAACGATGCTGACGTGGTCAGCGAAACGTCGAGTAGTTAATTTCCTGATTTGGTTAGGTGGTAACAATTGCTAAATTGTGTGCTTCGTCCACAAAGAATGCTTTCTTCTGCAGCATTTGTAATAGATCGAATTAGTGTATATCGATTGTTGACTTTTACTGTGTACACCTCATTTTTGAACCAGTCCCATAAACAACAGTCCATTATGATGAGGTCAGAACTGGAAACGTTTCGTGCAAATGTTGCTTGATCTACCAAGCCAGATGTGCAGGAATTCATGTTTAGAGGAACTTCCACTTCCGCCCTTGTAATCAATTTGGCAAAAAAGTATAAACACTAGTCTCCTGTAAGGACTATGATGTAATAGCTACAAAACGAGATTCAATAGAACCGATTAATTCACAAAGAATATAATTTAAACAATGTACCTTGAGTAATTTTAATAGGGCATCTGACAGCATGTTCGACAAATTCTATAATTGGATAATTTCATCTTCTACTTCATCTTCCATAAGTCTCTTGAATATTTCGAATAAGTTTTGCAGAGGTTATTGTTTTAAATTTACAAAAAAAATGGCTCTTGTTACCTTATCCAGCTGCCCGTATAAAGATTACTATTGGAAATCTGTTCTTCCCATAAATAAATGTTATTTCCTCTTTGGCTTCATCAAATTGCAAATGTCTCTTGCATTTAGTTCTTTTTTCGAACTCATATCATTTTTAAGAAAGTTTTTACTCTCAGATTTCAGAGAATTGAATTAGATATGGATTGCAGAGCTTCCTATTTCTATACGTGATGCACAATGGTTTGCTGTAATCCTAAGAATAATAAATAAGATTTCCACGAATAGACTGGAATCAAGTTCAGCAGAAAAAAAATACTGTGGATGTCCCAATACAATTAATAGCCTTCCTTCAAACGTGCTGGTAGACCTGATAATTACCTAGGCATATTTGTCCTTGTGAGCTCATTATATCCATTATAGAATTACTAATAAAACAAACACATAAGGATTCCATAAGAACATAACAAATTGCTGAAACAAGGTGATATACGGCTGTATTTTTATTAATTAAAAAAGAAGCTTTGCACATTTATTCTTTTATATCGCATTTTAATATGTTCCTGATTTTCTACGCAAAACAAACAAAAAAAAAGTTATTTATACAACGTCAACTGGAAAAATACTATGATTTGCAAACGTTGCAAGATATCAATTTGTAAGATGTGCCTATGACTCGACGATAGTCATGCAGCTAATCGAACACAAAGAAAAATGAAGTAACGAAAAACACAGTTCACGTTTCATAATGATGACCGACTAGCGTATCACGTACCTGGGTCCAAGGATCAACCGCCTTGAAACCAGTAGAAACACGTTTGTTTCGATAAAACGGATAGCGTCGTACATTTGTTGTGTCAACGATATCTTTAATCGCTATGTAAACATATACATTATGCAAATACATGTGGGCTACTTTTTGCCTCTTAAGCGTAAACAGTTGACCACGAGAATTTTCTTCGGAATATCTACACCTTGAAATCCCTTACTAAGTAAGCGCGTTACGTGCGGATACCTCAGCAGGTATTTCTTAATAAACAAATTTCTGATGAAGAGGGTACCGCTGCATGAGCACGCCGCTTTAAAATTTAATTATCCAATCTCCCAGAGTCGGTAACGTGGTGTTTTTAAACTTTCGAGTTAATAATATTCCAAGGGAACTTTTAACAATTTAATAAAATTACAAAGGACCAATTTTGCCCCGACCTGGGTACGAAAAAGTTGTCTGCGAAAACTTGGGATCTGAATACCCAGTCCCAGTGCTCTCTACTCAATTAATGGTCTCACTTTGTTCCCTGTCACTGTCCTTATTTAATTTCGCCAGTATTGTGTTTGTTGCCTCATAACCGAAGCGGCGGGCGAGTGACCTGAAATATTATGAGCAGATATTGTATGAATCATCGCCAACTATTGCGCTTCATTTTTATTTTATTATCAATTTATATACTTCTTATCAAATTTGCGTTGTGTTTATTGTGCGATAAAGGAGTTTCTCATATATTAAAATCTAACTTTCTATCGTACGAAAACATCCTGGCCCCTTCCTCCATGTCATGACCATGTCATCCACCCTGTGTAATAAGTTTAATTAGTTTCAAGTTAATTTTACCTTTTTGGCCATTTTGGTAGGAGCCCTTAATTGTAATTATAACATGTTGGTCCCTGTTATTCTATATATAGGTTCGTTTGATAATTTAACTTTTGTATCATTTCAGACTACCTAGTAGGTTAATGAATTTTTGCAACACAAACAAATTAAAACAATAACAGTTACGAAGGTATTCGTACTTGAAGTGTAAGGAAATGACTAAGAAAATTTCAAACATCTTATTAGTATACATTTTGAAACCAAACACAATTTTAAAACATCCTTTTTTAAAAATTTTACAATGTTTAAAATACCACTAAATATTTTTTGAATATTCCAATATGACTTCCAATATGAGCATTAATTATATTGGCGTACGGAATTAATGGGACGTATTTTTCAGTTAAAAGTTAAGTATCTTTGGCTTAATCACTCAAGTTTCAACCCGGATTGAGAATATTCAAATCAAAAGAAAGTTTTAACTATTTGGGCGTACGTTTCGCTAGACAAGTTAGCATCATCAGGAGCGATCAAAGACAGACTACTCACCTGTTTAGCGGTGCTATTTATAGTTTTCAGTTTTTATACTTTGTTAGTTACAAAGTATCTATTTATACTTTGTTACTAAGCCAAAGGTTCCAAAATCCACAACTTTATTGCTTTAAGGTGGACTAAAATTAATGTTTAAAGCTATGTTTACTTTTCCAGGAATACGTACTTCAGGTATGTGATTAATGAAAAGTAACGAGGAAAATGTACTTGTAATTGAAATATGTATACGAAAGGTATGACTATGGATGGTAAGGTCCTGTTTATCCAGTGAATATTATCACGGGTTGCTGCTTTCGTTAATAAACAGGCAGCAGTAATATATTTTCTTAAAAACAATTTTATTTTTCAACCGCGAACTGTTATTTCAACAAATTAGTTATATATAATAAAAACCACTGTATCAGCAGAGGTGGAATGTGGAATTAGTGAGTCATTACAATAAAGATTTTTCAATTTTAACCAACTATACCCGTTATAGTTGATGTTGAATAAATTATGCGTCATTTATTAGACGAGTATTGCATATTTGGTGTGACGTGAAAAGATTATTATTGATGAAAAATTCGGAATGCTATAGTTTATTTTATTTTGTTCAAATATACTTCTAAACGCAAGGTTAAAGTACTTATCAACATACAATTTCTACTTTCCTACTACTGAATCGTGACAAATTTTGGTTGTATTGTTTAATATAAAAAATTAAAACTATAATTACCTGATCTGAATGCAAAATTAAAACATACAGTCTGGAAAATGCTAGTACATCATTTTAGCAGCTAGTGTATTAACATAAAACTTAGTTTAAAATAAAATTATTAAACTACTTATTTATTACCATGAAATCATTGCTCTAATGAGTAGAACACAAAATGTTATATTGGAAAAACTGAATTTCCAATTGCCATATCCATGTAGATCAAATTATATATTAATATACATTATATTAATTTAAATATTTTTTTATAATAATAAGATACTAGTAACTTCCACAGGATAACTTACAACTACAACTACTTCCAATTCATATATAACCCGCAATTATACTTGAGTTTATATTCATGCGAAAAGTGTTAAAATAATGTGCGAAATTATTATCTTTCATTTAGTGTATTGATGGTGCAATTGTGTGTATTTATGGCGCGATTATTAAAAAACCTAATAAATTACATTTTTTACATGTTATCAAATTTTTTTACACAGCTTTCTTAAAACAAAATCTACAATATGTATGTTCATTGCTTTCGGATGCTGCGTGGACAAATTTGGCTTTCATCGCATATTAAGTTGTAGAGAAATTATTCCAAAGTTTTGTTTCAAACACATTAGTCAGTGGTTAAAACTTGAATCAAACCAAGAAATTAACGACCAGAGATAAAAGAGGTTGGGGGCCTTTTGTGTACTTTTGTCCTTTAGCTTCTCGTGGCTAACGAAGATGCTGACATGGTCAGCGAAACGTGCGTCGGGCAGTAAATTTCCTGGTTTGGTTATCTGGTAACTAGTGACTAATTTGCTACAAAATCAAACGTTTCAAATCCACAATCTACAGCAAACACTTAAATGTGTTTGCTGTAGATTGTGAACAATAAATGTAGAAACAACTAAATGTAGTATTTGCTACAAGAAAATATGACACAGCGAAGTTTAAATAGCTGAAGCTATTAAGCAAAATCTGCACATGCATGTTACTGAACTGTACATAACTACGAGACAGACAGTAAATCAATACTTAGGTATTACTCAGCAATATTAAGAATAAAATGTCAGTTATCTATCAATTTCTAAGAATGCCCATTCAACATATTTACATCAAAAATATGCTACAGAATATATAAATTTCAACATTAATTTAAATAGTAAAATGTCCATAAATAATTAGAGCTCATTAAAATTATTGAACACATAATGGTCATAATCATCAACCGTGGTAGTTGGTGCAGTGCAGTAAAATAGAACCAGAATTCGAAGTATAAATGAGAGTATTCAATTTAAAATAACGACATTAATATCGATTTCGATATTATTTAATATCGATATTATTTAGTTTTAACGTTTTGATACAGAGCAATTTCCACGAATAAAAGCAAAGCAGATTTGAATATTTAATTTTAATTACAAGTGCGCAATGAAGAACTCACATCCCAACAAATTATTATTATATTAGTGGGACATAATTATTTATGTCCATAAGTAAAATTTTATTTACTTACAGATTTTACTATAATCTTAAAGCAGAAGTACTGTAAAAGCATATTAGTGTTTCAAAATTAGTTTATGTGTGTTAATAAGAAATTAATTTGTTTATAGGCTCTAGATATAAATTGCTTAATGCGTACACTTATTAATAGAATTATCAGATTGCCACAAATGTAATGTAGTATGAAATTTATCCATCAAATATTGAACATATCGGTGGCCTACACTTTTATCTAGATATTATTTGGTACTTTAATTCTTTCTTTTGTGGAATCAATCATTTTTACACACAACACAATAAATTATAGCACTTTTACAAATAAATGAATAATAATCTGAAGTACTCATTTTTCAGTACTTAAGTAGTCATTTTTCAAAACGTCAAAAGTCATTTTTACCTTTACACTAAAAATATTACATTTTTACACAAAAACTTTACTGACACTTAACAAAATAATAAAATTAGAATATATTATATTCATAAAAAAAATTACTGACCAATTGACCTTCTCTTCTGACGAAGCATAGGTACATTTATCAGAATTATCAAATGTGAGGGCATATGGGATATGGGCAGCAATTTCAAGAAGAAGAATAATTGGTCTTATTTTCCCCAGAAATGCAATTAATACCGAACGATATCGTGCGAGTTTGCAATAAGCAATAGAAGAAATACACGACGATGAACTCCAATTTGGCTATTTTCAGCAAGATGTAGTCACAACCACATACTACACACGCAACTTTAAGATATTTAGAAGAATTTTATGGGCACCGTATAATTAGTAAAGGTGTATGATGGCCTCCTCGAAGTCCAGATCTCACTCCACTAGACTTCTATTTATTTGGACGTATTAAAAATAATATATTTAAGAATCCTCTTCACATAATTGAAGAGCTGGAAGCGGCAATCATGCAAAAGATACATAGCTTAGCGCCAAATGGTCTTGAAAACATTTTTGAGAGTATGAAGCGTAGAGTAAATTTATGCTTAGAAAAACAAGGTGGCCATTTTGAGCACCTATTATGATTGCAGTTTCCCCTTTTGTAAGTAAATAAAATGCTGAAGATGTGAAAGTATGAATATTGTTAAATAAAACAAACAGTTCAGACATATTATTAAAACGAAATAAATATATAACTATACAACTAAAATATAAATGCAAAAATAAATAGTCAACACGTGTAAAGGTAAAAAAACAATCATAGTACATTTTCACACAAAAAGTTTTCAAATGGTGATTTTAATTAAATCATATAATTAAATATCAGTTCAGGTATATTTAAAATACCTGTTCAGGCATTTATTTGGTTATAGATATTTAGATATATTTGTATTCATTTCCAATATAAATATATAAAAATATATTTAAAATGAATATATTATTTTTTCACTTATATGTTAACAAATATATAAAGGAAGGAAATGATATATGTTGAAAATATAGTATTAAAACAAAAATGTTCAATACGTTAAACATAGGTACTTTTAAAATGAAATAAATCTGTAAATATACAACTAAAGTATAAACTTAAAAATAAACAGTTAACATGTGTAAACGTAAATGAGAAACAAAGTATATTATTGTCACACAAAAAGCTTTCGAACAATGATTGTAATTAAATTTTGTAATTACATATCAGTTCAGAGATATTTAAAGTATTCCTGAATTATATATAAAAGTATAGATAATAATTATATATTAAAATATATGTAAATTTAACAGGTTATATAACTTGTTCAATTTAAATATATAACCTTATAAATTAAAATATTTTTAATTTATAAATAAAATTTTCTTACAGTTGTTGAAGCCATACCACATTTACTGGCGACCTGTGTAGTTGCCTGCTGTGAATTATC
>JAWQRM010000681.1:0-20467 GCA_033557675.1 Coptodactyla brooksi | reverse complement strand
TAAACAACATTATTTTTTCTGATGAAGCCACTTTTTGCTTAAATGGACATGTTCATCGCCATAACTGTAGATACTGGTCTCGCGAGAATCCTCAATGGATTCAAGAGCATCACAGTCAACGTCGAGGCAAGGTAAATGTGTGGGTCGAAATCGTAAAACAGAAGACGAAAACAACGATGTACCCCATCAGAACATCTGGTTTCAGCACGATAGGGCGCCTCCGCACTTTGCCGTACAGGTTCGTCAATATCTTGACCAAACTTGATTTTTATCTGTGGGGTTATTTAAAAGCGAAGGTGTACTTTAATAGACTTAATAACCCACACGATTTACGCCGAAGAATTCGTGCTGAAATGGCACAAATTGGGCAAGATACTATTGAGTGCAGTGCATAAAGTGTTTACATACACTCGCGCAAGTATGTCCCAAATAGTGGATGGTGGTCAGTTGAGCACTTACGTTGATCGTTTACGCTAAAACTAGCAAATTAAATTTGATTTAATACACATTTACATGAATAATTTTCTTTTGAAATAAAATGGGCTTTTCTGAAATAAAATGTTATGTAAGGTAACAAGTTTTTTAATCGCCGTAAAGGCAATAAAAAGCACTATCGAATACCATAAAAAAACGGGGTTGCTATTTAAAAAACCAAACATGACGTCACTGCGCAGGAAACAGTTGAATTTTTCGCAACAAATGCTACGTCAGAAGATAGCATATTGAAAAACAAAATCGACGTGTCCGAGCGATTCGGTCAAAAACAACATATTACGGAATTATGAATTTTGTTCCAAACTTTGGAACAAAAATGAAGGTACCATATAGCACTCAAATATGGTACCTTCGAATTGTTTTCTGAAAATTATAGGGTATTAATATGAATATAAAATACGGATGTTATAAATTCATCCAAAATATTATGAACGAAAAATATCCAACTACAGTATTGTATTAAACTCATAATAATAGTTTTTCATTTTTCTTTATTTTTAAGTAAATAAAGAGAAACATTTTCAAGGGCACTTTGTTAACAGAAATGAATCAAGAGAACATTTACGAACCGATAAATTTGCATTGATTTGTACTTCTAACACGTAGAACACATTTGCTGATATAAGAAGGCTTGTTATAAGTCAGATGTAAACATTATCATAGATGAACAACAACTACGTCTACTAATATAACATGTAAATTTATTCAATACACGCCCAAAACGCAAATTGTTATCTTAGAAGCAATCATTACTTGGAAACTATTAGACTATATAAATAAACTACAGTCATACATTTGTAATTATATGTAGTTAAGAAAACGCTGGTTCTTCTAGTGTCTTTTCCTCATTTTAGCTGCGAATTCCATTGTCTATATTTTGGAGATCGCCCTCCATACCACCCTGTATCTTCCACTCTTGTTGTATCGTTCCATTTATTCCCATTGGATATCTCTCATTTCTTAACTGCTCTTTACGCCAGCAAGAACTGTTTATGACTCTAGTATGTATCTCTCGTAATACTTCTCCTTATACCTTAACTCCTAATTCCTGTATTGAACAATCATGGAATTAGTGAATCCCATATAAAGATTGTAGATTATGTAGACACGTTTTAACGATATTTGAAATGTACTCTAAGGTTTCATTCAGTGTTTCTAATTATCTCTTTTCCCCGCTCCGTCCAATAACAAAGGTAAACAAGGAAGGGTTTTGTATTTACGTATTTTAGCATCTTATTCTATCGATAACCCTCAAATTCTTTTATACGTGTACCTTTAATTTTCTGTCTAAAATCATTAGTAATACAATAGACAGATGTCAAAAAGCAGAATAGAAGATAGATGAGAGGAGAAACGAAAAATACCTTTGAATGAACCATGAGAAGGAACAAACTTGGGTAGACAGCTGAGATACAATAGGATATTCATAGTATAACTGTGAATGTATATGAATATATATGTTATATATTATGTTCATCGTGTATCCGCAAATTGGCAGGTTTATAATATTTTGTTTTGTTCTGGTGATCAATAATACTTTTACTGACTGTTTTTAATTTATTTATTAGCTAACCGGTTTCGGCCTTATTTTGGGCCATCAAAGTACCACCAAAGTATCTGCTGGTATTTGCTTGTCATCTGGAGATTTTTTGTTATAGTAATGTAACTTAGGGTTGTAGTACGCAGAGGCGATCGGCTCGTTAAAATGTCTACTTTTGTTAAGATGCCAGTTGACAAGCAAATACCAGCAGATGCTTTGGTGGCACCCAAATAGCCCTGATGATGGCCCAAAATTAGACCGAAACCGGTTAGCTGATAAACAAATTAAAAAACAGCCAGTAAAAGTATTATTGATCACCAGAACAAAACAAAATATACCATGAAGGAATTACGCGATTGGGCAGCAACTACAAATTAAGGTGTGCTCTTCAAATGATTAAAATTTCGGAGTTATCCTTTTGCTTTGTAAATTTAATCGTTTATTTATATCAATATATGTCGGTTGTGGCATTAATTCCATTTAATTCTGATGCATGGCGTTGCATCCTACAATGTTTAAAAACAGGATTATATTACGTATTGTAGTTTATATATGTTAATATGTATATAACTGTGAATATTCTATTGTTGGACCCGCAACAATTTAAAAATTCAGAGGCGACAATGACGAAGAGAGCAGAATATTTTGGCAAGAAAAAATCAAATGTACAGTGCATACTGTGAGTACAAACTGAAAAATTACTGGTACATATGTTACCTGACTAAATAGGAAAGAATATATATCATTGAATGAGTATGCTCGTACATGCATTATTCAAGAAATTAGGCGCTAAAGCATGATTATTTAGACTTGCGGTGGATGCAAGACGCAATAAGAAATCGAAGTAAAGAGCTTGTCTATTCCTTCATCCAGTGCAAGTAAATGTGTAAATAAAGTTAACTTCCTGATTGTTCTGCTAGTGTAGTTTGATCTGTAAATTCAAATTTTAATTAGCAGGATATAATGTTAAACCTCCTTGGTGTTTAAGGACCAGTAATGATGTGCCTGCTTTCCAGTATTCTAGAACTCTTCTGTGCTTATTTCTTTGCTAAATATTTCTGTAAATACATTTCTTTTCATCAAGTTTTCTCCAGCGTATTTTCATGTTCCTTTGTTCACTTGAGAGGTTTCCTCTGTCGTTTACCGCTGCTTCTACTGCGCTTGTAGAGCCCCCAAAAGATCTTCTCCAACGTTCTATTCTGCCACCATTCACTGGAAGATATAAACGATAGTATTATGCTTTTAAACTATACAATCTAAATTATATAACAAAGGTAAAATATGCAGATGTTCTGTTTTTGTAATCTTTCTTAGAAAAAATTCAATAAAATTGGCAACAACTGAAATGTCTAAAATATAATAATTAAAATATATTAGCACGTTTTAAGTTCCTGTCTAAAGTTATAAAGGAATATAGCCATTCGAAAAACAAATAGACGTGGCGTTTTCAACAAATTGAAAAGATTATGTACGTAACCCAAGATAATATTTTTTTAGTTGTGAGTATATATGTTTTCAAAACGATTCAGAACAGTTTGGGTCCCTTAAAGATAATTTCTAAGGCCTATGCTGTACAATTATGTGACTATATGTGTTATAGATCTTGTAAATATTATTGCTATAAAAAGATCATCAGGAAATATCACTCAGTTGTAACAAATAGCAATAATAAGCAATGCTTATAGAAAATTAATAGAAACAAAAATTGTTTGCACTAATTTTAGCCGCAGGTAATCGCAGCAAATTTTTTTACTTTTTATCAAAGCAAGAAAATAAATTCTGTGTTCCCAACAACTGCTCTGCGTTTGAGTTATCGAGGGACCTCTCCTAACTCTTCAGACAGTCATCCTCTTGCTTCTCCCCCTTCGAAAATCCGGACTTTGTACTCCTTCATATGAATTCTCTGTTTTTCACCATGAAAAACAACTTTATATTTAACTATGATATCTATTGAAATAATTATCTTGTGTACTCAAGTAAATAATATTAATTTATCTTTATTAAAATTCAGCGACTTGGTACGTATACATGAATAATTAATGTAATCATCAATAATAATGTTATAATAATGTTGTTTACACGAACTCTAATTTTGAAGTAATTTTATTTCGTGTTCCAATAGTAGCAGCAACTAATAGCTTGTGACCCTAGTGAACAATAAAACTCCATCAGAATTAAACTATTGTCACTACTATATCAAAACTGAAAAATCGACGTATGTTTTGCTTAGCAAGTTAACATCATCAGCAACGATGAAAGTCTTTCATCATTCCTCATCGCTTCCATAATTAATAATTGTTACGATGCCAAAGGTTCCAAACCCATATCTTTAATAATCCTTCTGAGTAGCGCGTCTCAATTTTTATGTTATGCTCACGTATTTTATAAGATTCTAACTGAATTTTTTTTTCATATGCAACATCTATTCATCCCCGAAGTAGCATTCACTCCCAGAAGACTACGTTAAGCCGTCGGGGGTTAATTATCCTTTGGCACGTCGTCTCTGGCAGCTCAGGACGCCAACTGACATTCACAATGCATCTTCCGTTTTGCACCATTAATTACCATCCACCGTAGAATGGACACTGATTGTCGTAGTGTACAAAGCCTTCGTTACATCACCCCCTCTTGCTTCGATGGCCCCGGCGATAATTAAAAGTGGCATCAGCGGGGTATGCCGTACATCGACCATGTAATTTTCTTAGGGCACCTCCCGCGACAGATGTGGACTGAGTAACGCACGTACGTGGGCCTAAATAAGCTATTGTGACTCGGTATAGCGCCATAATTATCTAATAATTACAATGTATATGGTTCGACGGGGTTATAATTAACTTTTCCTATGAGATAGATGGTATAGTTTTAGAACGAAGGGCGGGTATTGTTAGGGCAATAATTATTGCAGGATAAATATGTTCTATAGTGACCATGCCACTATAGCAATTTAAATAGAGATATGGCAAAAGCGAAAGAATGCTGAGAATGTGATTATATGCAAGATATTTTACAGATGTTTTAATGGCTATTAATATTAATAGGTTATATTTTATGGTTGTATCCGGTTACTCAATACCTTCTTTAAATTAATAGCTACCAGGTGGGTAGTACTTAAGTATCCTACAACGCGCAGAATGTACTTAACGGTTATGTTGTCTTAAGAAATGTGTTTAATGAATTGCATCGATGCTTGAAACTAGCTCATATAAATGTTAAATGAGATGTTTATTGTAGTTAATTATGGTAGTTTAAATGAAGCTATATAATAGCGTAATATTGTCAGATGAATGGTTGGCATTCAATTAATATTATTGATCATTACCGCAGATTGGTTGCGGTGTTAAATTCATACATTATTGCAAATCAGTACACTAACATTCCATATAGTTTTGCGTAATTCTCTCTACAATATTTTAAATCAATCAAGATGAGAATTTATTATAATGGTAATGCAACCATATACTTGTAAATATTTAGTTTCAATCATCAAATAACAAATAAAAAGACATTTTTAAAAGACCTGTTTTAACAAAAATTAGTTAATTGAAAATTATATACATAAAACATACTGAAATAACAAAATATTAATTTTTAGAGAGCTGTACACAAAAAGTTAATCACCACCTTAAATTTTTCGGTCACTCCAAGTATTAGCTGCAATTCAGAGTTTAAACAATAGAGTGAAATAGGATCAGATAAAACAGATTAATGAGAACGAATTTAAAGTATACAATATCCAAAATATTTTGTTAAAAAAACTGCTGCGCCAACAAAAGAAAGTGGAAGATGTGATATATGTTAGTGAACACAATATCCTTCTATACATCACTCTCTATTTACAGTTAATTAACGATTAACACAATTTCAGAAATATTAACAGTTATTATAATAACGGTTATTAAAAATGTAAATTTTTAATAACCGTTTTTAATTAAATTTTTATTTAAATTTTTAATAACTCTCTCTCTATCTCTATAAGTTAAAATTACTCTTTCTAAGAGTACTTTCAGTTTCAATTCTTAAATACAATGATTATAGCTAACACAATAGGAGTATCGAACTGTGTTATATTGCTGTTACCATGACAATTAATTATACTTTGGACAGTATAATAACTACACATAAAATAGCCATTAACGTTTCGAATATATTATGATAATATAATATAAACTTGATTAATCAAAGTGGATAATCCCACGGACATCGCATACATTTGGTGTATATTTGTAGCGTATTACAGTATTTTATATCCATAGATGCTTAAAATTGAAATGGGTTTTGCTTATAGAAAATGCAATACTGGGTTGGCAACTTATCGCTTGAGGTAAAGGGCAAGTTTAGCTAGGAATCTGCTTGTGCTATACATTACTAATGCAGGGGAGTAGATATAAACCACCGTGAATATATCCATAAAACCCCAGCTATAAAACGAAATACGATAGTACTCCATAAAAGATTTTGTACTCATATCTTTCTTGTATATATATTAAGAATTGTTTAAAACTGAACACTTACGTCATTTATCTTTCTTTACCTTGAAGGTGAATTTCGGGGAAAATGTTTGTAAAAATTGCAACACCATGAAGGAACTACGCGATTGAGGTAAAATTTGCAGTAAGTGCAAATTAGGGCGAACTCTTCAAATGATTAGAATTTCAGAATTACACTTTTACTTTGTAAAGCTATGTAATCGTTTATTTGTTTCAATACAGTTCATTTGAGGCATTAATTCAATTCAGTTCTGATGTATCCTACGTGGCGTTGTAATTTTTACAAACAGGAGTATATGAATTATTGACTTATATTTATAAAAGTCCTCAAAGAGTCATAGACTCACTTCAGTTAACATAACAATACATTAAATGCAGTATATAATAACATATGTACGCTAAGTATGGTATAAATATAAATTTTAAATGACCAGAAAACTAAACAATAAAAAAAAAATTTTATGTCACAATTTCATTATAATGTGTTAATAATTTTTTTGAACTATTAAAAAAATTAGTTTTTTGAAAATATTATTTTATTAAAATAATTTTTTTATCGCTAAATCAGCGATACTTTTATGTAAGTCTAGTTTGTGTATAGCTATGCTCGATACCGAACATCCACCATTTAAATAGTTCTATTGCACGAATTTGGAAAAATTGTAATCTGCCATTTTGCATTTTTGTAGCTTTACAAGCATTATTACAGATATACTAATCCACATTTACAGGTATAAATATGGATGCTCTACATGTGTGTCGGAAAGAAATGATTAGACCATTTTCCGATTTAGATGGGATTTGCATCCAGAGTGTACTGCAAATACTTTCATTAGTATTTCTTTGTGTAAAAACAAGTACTAGCAAATAGGTGGGGTGAGTGTAAGTTAACATATGACGAAAAATGGGCAAATTCTCGGATTATTCTGTGCCTCTTCGGGTTATTATTAAAAGTTACTCAGAGGTAAGAATATTTCTCTGAATCGTCGATGGCCGATTCATAGCCTCCCTTGTGCTATCTACAGTAATAAATATACACTCTTTGATATTTTTAAGTGAGGAATACATTTTTAAATGCATCTGTTCTGCAATGAAATATTTCGTAATAGATCAATTTAAATTAGACTATTTTCTTGTTCAAAGTAAGACCAGACATATATTTTGGAGATTTTGGAGTGAAATGATTCTACTTATCGCAAACAAAAAGTTATTATTGCATAATGCTGAATTAAGGATATTATAGAACATGCAAAAGCAAACGCTTTGATGAAAATAATTGACATGTAGCTTTTGGCTTATCAAGAGGCGGCTAGACGAAGCTGGAAATAGAGCTTGAGAAAAAAAAAGGTTAACATGTTGAGTCTGTCATTGTGCAACAGTATGTAAAAAGATGATTCTTGAAAATCTAATACTAGCAGTCGAGTCTAAATTTTCCATTTGTTATAACGACAACACCATATACGTACAAGATAATGAAAACCGCATTCTTTCCAGAATAATGAAGACATAGAACAGAAGGTTCTAGAAATTGTTGTTTTATTCAATTTAAATCACAGCAACCAAATAGTCCCGATTTTATGTATTGGATCATGGCTTTCTTAACTCAATTCAGTCTGCAACGTAAAGCTTCGTCGAGTGCAATTGTAATCTGAATTGAAATGCCTTTAAAAATCCTATAGTCAGTTAAAAGCAGAAACTCTTGAAATGTGTTCCTAATATTGTAGAGATGTCTAGAATGTGCTATGTTAGCGCAGGGCTTAAATTTTTGTAATATTATGTATTACCTGTTCATAAGATGCTTTAGATTTACTTGCTTTATTAATTAAGATATAATTCGATTTTGAGACACATGGTTACTATTAACGGATATGATGAGAATCTAGAAGAGAAATTGATTCATCGCCACAAACATAAGGAAAGTCTGTATGATACCATGTTTTCCCAGCAAGAACGGACTGAAAATATTTTACCAGTCTTTCAATTTACTAGAGGTCTTCCTAAAATTTTCAGTAAAACATGAAGTCAAATATTTAATCTAATAAAACGTTAAAAACATTGTTAACTAATCCAATAGATGAAATAAACATGTTAAAACACAGTATATTTCACTGTTTTCCTACTGTTTTCGAAATTCAAAGAGCATATGGCTCACTTAACCATAGGATAAGTGAAGACAATGTAAAGCTACCTGTAAATGTACCCAACAATAGATTATTAGTTCTATAACTTTGTTGTACAAGAAATTATTACTAAATTTTTGTTAAACAAGATTGTTAAGTATATAACCCTCGAGTCATTATGATCAAAAACTATTTAGACATATTTGACTTTATGTAATTTTCTCTTTTAACCTTATTTATATGAATACTATAAGTGTATTACAACTATAGCGCATCCAACAAGATTCTGCATTCATACTGATCGAACATGCAAGTCTGTGCATGTCTGGTCATGTCTTTGCGTGCATACTAATATATCATATAAATAGGGAACGCGGACAGCGCACTTGTTTCTTTATATACAGTGTAGAATAAGCATCATGATAAATAATGGCGAGGCAATTTCGATCTGATGGAGAAATAGCAGAGGTACGAGCAAATGCATTCACGATGAAGATACGTCGTGAGATTGACTACATGAAGATACGTCGTGATAGAACTGAGATTGAAAATCATACCAACGATGATACCGACTACGAGAATCCAAAGCAGACTATGATTCTTCAGATAATGACGTAGTGAAAACAAATACACTTGAAAATATTGTGCTGAAAATGGACAATATTGAAGGCTGGAGAGTGTACGGATGCGATAAGGGAAGATCTGGATAATATTATTTACAAATTACACGGCGAATCAACAAAAAATTTGTGGGATGCAGAAACCGATAAACCTATTTTTCGTGCAATGATGTTGAAAGTCTGCAACTTCTTGTTATCGCAAAGCACACGTATTACGTTTTAACGAAAAGGTCGATCGTCGACAAAGGAGAGCAACTGACAAATTACTTCCTATAAGAGAGTTTTTGGAGAAGTTGATAGAAATTATGCCTAAATTGTACGCTGTAAGTGATAATGTTACTATTGACGAACAACTTGTTGGCTTCAGAAGATGCTGTCCTTTCAAACAGTACATCTCCAACAAGCCAGCAAAATATGGCATCAAAAAATGAACTCTTTGTGACAGTGGTAGTTCCTACGCCATGAAAGCTCAAGTTTATACGAGAAAATATTCCGGAGGGCAAAATGTTATATGTGATAATTTTTCCACGTCCAAAAAATTAAGTGAAATGCTCATTAAAAGAAAACTTACAATATTAGGAAAGGTGAGAAAAAATAAACGCGAACTTCCCGTGATTAGAATAAGTAAAAAAGTACATAGTTCTTCGTTTTGTTTTACCAAGGATACCACATGATAAAGAAGTGAGCAGCAGGGACGACAAGAAACTACAAATAATACTAGATTGTAACTCTACCAAAGGGGCGGTTGATGCGTTAGATCAAAGAATTGCAGCATGTGCTTGCAAAAGAAAAACCAATCGATGGCAATATACTTGATGTTAATTTTTATAATGCATTTGTGTTATGGAGAGAAATAAATCCAGATTAGAATAAGAACGCAAAACAGATTATTTCTGGAAGAATTGGGCACTGATGGGAACTGATGGTAACTCTATATGATGTCAAGAAAACATAAACCTCGTACTCAACAAACTACTGCCGTAGTAAAGAAAATTCAAGATGAACGTATCGAAATAGCAGTGCCTTCTACATCTGGTGCAATCAGTAAAAATAAACTATAATATATTGTAAGTGTAATAAATATTTGTGTAAGGTTGATGTGTATTATTGTCGTCAGCGTAACGATTAGGCAATAATTGGATGTATATCAGAATTTATTTAATATTCTCTGTTGTTTTTAGAGTTAGTATTGGTAATTATTTTAATTGTAAGACATTTTACTTTTGTTATATTAATTTCGTGCTATTCTTGACAATGTTCTGGTACCTGCCTGCATACATTGGGTCACTATGACCCGAAGGACTACAAATGTGTAATGAAACTGAGGAGAACAGCAGAGATAATAAAGACAAAGGAATAATTCCTTTTTGGCTCTCTGTATAATTTGATAGACTAGGTTTGGTAGAATTAAGGAAACGTTGTGCGGGCTATACATTTGTAAAGATTAGAGATTAAAGTCTTTATCCTTAAGACTAGTGGGGGTGACGTGAGGAACCACTTAATTGCCTACCAATTGGTTGTACGAAAGCAATTAAGTAGTATTTATTCTTTGCCTTTTTAGTAGCATCGTAAGTGGGTTAATACTGACAATGGTTGACAGTGTTACATGATTTTCGTTAAATTGTGGGTGCATTATTAGACTCACGCTTGAAATTCCCTTAATAAATTAACATGATGTTTGCAAAAAACCTTGTAACTTATTAGCGTACCAATGTTATAATAATAATTTCACAACAACATTCATAAGCTCTCGGTATTTCTGCGTACTTCCCTTTGTATGCATAATATGGCAAGGCACGTATAACCGAAACGTGTGAGAATACATCGCAACCGGACCGAAACGGTAACAATGCACACGATACCTCAATTATTCCAGCTTAGTGAGCGACCGCAAACAATTTAAACGAAGTATCGGTACCGGATTAAGCGGCGGCGGAATGCCTGGGATTCCTTCCGCGCCAACTTTATCAATTATGGCTTATTAAATGCCGGAGTGTACCGAATAAACGAGCCTGTGTCGGTCGTCGACTGGTCGTCCAATGAGATAGAGAGATGGCGCTACCGCGGCAGCCAGGTAATAAAACAGACCGGAACCGGTGCCGTTCTTGATATATCACAGCCCACTCGTATGGTAATAGATATGTAATTCACTCGAGTTCGTTATATTACAAACGAATGTACATATATAAAGTTTAGGATGGGTTTTCTCTGTGTATGGTTATTTGGCATCACACTTTGCTATTGTAATTTGAAGGACATTATATCCTGTTTGTAGTTTTGTTGTGAGAATAAATTTATAAAAACTCGTATCTGCACACTAGACAAATAACGGATATAGCTCTAGAATATTAAGATAATCGATCGGCCTACGAGAAAAAGCTACGATATAATGACATGAAATGTGACATGGTGTATAAGCTTAAATCCGCTGTTTGCTCATAGATGGCGTTAGTGAACGTAGTAAGCTACCACGGATATGCCAGTACTGTTTAATTATGGGTTTATAATCTGTGAACATTAATTAGTGCACATCGTCAGCAATATCATACACCAACGTACATTTTTCTATTGGTAATCATGTTTAGTTTTATGAATGCTTGTAGAAGCGTATGACAATGCTTTATCGGAAACAACAGGCAGAGATTAGTTTCATCGGTTTAAAGACTGTAATTTTGACCTCAGCAACAAGAAACGTGAAAATCGGCCCAGGAAGGTTGAGGACCATGAATTGCAGACTCTTTTGGACCAGGACGATACCGAATCGCAAAAAAATACTTGCCGAGCAATTGGGCGTTACTCAACCAGTCATTTCCACGCGTCTACGTGCCATGGGAAAAGTTCAAAGATCGGAAATCTTGCTCGCCAGACAAAAAAGAAAGTCATTCCTGCATCGGATTCGTCCCTGCAACCATCAACTATTTTCCCAAGACCAAATCGCTGCGAACGGAAGACAATGCTGTATCTTCGGAGGGAAGACAATGTGTTTGGTGAGATCAGCATCGTCTACTATGGGATGCTGGTGAAGCTGTCAATGCCCACCGCTACCACCAATAACTGATCAAATTGCACAGTGCTCTGCGTGAGAAAATGCCGAATTATCAACAAAGACGTCCGAACTTGATGAGTGGTTTGCCTCAAAAGAGAAGAACTTTTTTTGGAGTGGTATCCACAAATTTCCTGAGAGTATTTTAGTTTTTCTGACTAAAATACAATGAATTTAAGCATATACATCTGGTGTATTTTGAAAAACAGAATGGATTACAGACTCCAGTATAGACATCATCTATAAACAAAAGTCCCACAAAGAATCACTCGCAACTCACAAATACAAGATTAACAACGGAGCTTCGCCGCTTATGCACTACGCGATCTTAAAAAAGGTGACTGAGGTGTCATTCAAACGCAGGACAAGCAACTTCAATCCTTTCATGCGGTCAGTACCCGAAAACCTAGCCCAACGTTTTCCAATCGCAGGAACATCTGAATAACGTCTATTGTACTACGCAGATTGTTTCTATGAGATGGGCCCAAGCTATGTAGACGCAATCTGTTGATTCTCCATGTGAAAAAAGTTCATAAGAGCATTTGATCCAAGATGTTTCCTTATGGAAACACAGCTTCTTTTGTATTTTTCTTACGAGAAAAGGTATTTAAGATCTAACTGGGCTTGATTGTTTTTTGTTTTAACTGATTGTCAAATAGCTGTTTCCTTACTATCTAATGGGAACGCCAGAGAAACTGTGCGAGCTTAGTAGGCAACATATCCTTAAAGGCGTTGTCCTAACAAGAAAACCTATGCCTCCAATCACTGCCGTTTGTGCGAGATAGGAAACTTGCAGATTTGGAGCCTGCAAGAACAGTGAGAACTCCTCATTTAGAGGAACGAATTTTAGAGATGGTTGAAGAGAATCTAGAAGCAGCTACTAGAATAATAGCTACAGAATTATAAGTATCTAATGCAATAGTAGGGGAAGTGCTACGAGAAAAATTATTGTATCCATACCATATCCAGCTGGTTCAACCTCTCTTAGAAGCCGAATTCGAACCGCGGCTGATTTTCTGTAGATTGTTTTTTTAGCAGTGTCTAGTTCCTGAGTATCAATATAAAGTGCATTTTATTGATTTACTGAAACGGCAATTATAAATTTCCATAACAACCACCAGTGGGCAAAAGACAATCCACAAGCGATTTGTCAAGAGCGACATCAACAACAATTTTCCTCCAATGTGTATGGTTGGTATCATCGAGAATTACTTCATTGGACCCTCTTTCCTGCCAGCTAGGCAGGAGAAAAAAGGGCCAGACCACATAGAAACACACGCCATAGGGTGGGCTTGAAAAGTGGGCTTGTACATCACTTTATCACAGTTTTCTGACCTCAAAATAATATAATTTAACCCAAACCATGTATGTGCTAAATTTCTTCATTTAGCCAGTAGAGTCTCCAAAGTCTGAAGATATAAATGACTCTATAATCGTAATACTTTTCACATTACGATTATATAGTCATATAGCCAGTAGAGTACATATATGTACTCTACTGACCACAAAACTAAGGAATTTGGTACGTAGATTACTTGTAAAGGTGTGGTAAACCATGGTACAGGCCTTTTAAGGACAACCCGAAGATTTTTTTTATGCAAAAGTTGTATATTGCGTTCTTTCAGTAGCTACTCATAAACTTATCACGTCCTTACAACAGCAGACTTGAGAGTCATCCGAAAAGTTCACTGCGCCGTTTTGACGATTTTTATCAAAACCATGCTTATACTTTTGTCTCAAAGTAGTAACAATCTTGTCTGAAACGATTCTTCATAGTGACTAATAAAAATAGAAAATTTATTACATAACATTCATTCATAGTACACTTAGATTGAAAAACTCTTCTATTGACAGTTTATCTAAAACAATGCCAAGGATATGGAGTGAAAATTAGTTAAGTAATCATAGGTTGCTATTTTAAGAATCTACGAGGCGGCGATACCGATGTCATAGAAAATTTTGAAATATGGACATAACGACGAAACATGTTCTACCTTTTTACCTTAATACTGACATAGCCTTAATACTGACAGTAATAAATATTTCACGAAACCTATAATGTGACAATTGTAATATTCATTCAATTAATTTGTGAATAATTTTCTAGATCATCTTTCAAACATTAATATTAATGTCACTGTCATATTAGAAAGACTTAAAATGGATTTACTTACATAAACTAAGATTTGATTAACAAATTAAATTAAATCGAATTAAACAAGTAAAATTGAAACAGCGAATTACATTTATCATATCTTTGGTTGCAGACTTAACTGCAGGCCATACGCTTCTATGCATAATAGAGAATTAGAAGTAAGTCATATAAATTAAACTGGATTCCAATTTTGCTGTAAATATCTGTACAGGCGTACTTCGTTTTATTGCGCTTCGCTGATATTGTGCTTGTCAATATCCTATTACGCCTTGCTTCATTATGCTTTGTAAATATTGTACTTCGGTGGAATGAACTGACTATATAAGTAGCAGCAGATTTTCCTATTTGGGCACCAACCAAAATCAAAAGATTTGGGTAAGTATTGATTTATTTCAGGTTTGTTCAAAAGTTCAAAATTTAAGCACAGAATGGTCTCAAAAGAAAGGATGAATCGCACAACAATTGGATCCAGAAATAGTATCTGAAGATGTGACTGATTTATTGCAGTCTCATGGTACTTTAATAGATGAGAAATTGCTTAATATGAAATATGGATGAGCAGAGAAGAACATTTACTGAGATGGAATTTATTAATGGGGATTAGAATTATTATATTTAGAATATTTGATAAATTTAGTTGGGACAATGCCAGCAGAATTTGAAAGAATTGACATCCTCACTGTGTGCAGTATAAGACGCTTTGATTAGGCGCTTATTGTTTGTTAGACTTGCTTGCTGTTTGTGAATCTGTTGCCTCCTTGATGTATATTGCATGAAGTGGACTCTATTGGTTAGAATCGGAAGCCAGCTTCTTGTGAGCCAACTCTTGTTTACTCACAATCGGTGTGACTGATTTTTTTATTTTAATAGCTTTCCAGATTATTCTACGTAGATCCTGATTCGTCACAACACTTTTGGGTTATTAAAGTAGACGACATGTCCTGTCCTCAGAACATGTGCCAGTCTCGATATTACCCACTTTTTGTTAACTATGATGAACGTCCATTTGTTTGGTTTACACTTCTTGCTCATGGAGAGCAGTTCCATATTTAGGTACATCCAACCCCCAGTTTTATATCCCTTTTGGTAAGAACAAGAAGTGTTAGTGTTAATATGGGTTTGTCATATACATATATTGCTCATGGCCCTTTGCAATTCCAAGACTTGTACTTCTTTCAGTGTTTTCTATATTGTGATACTATCGTCTATCTCGTTACGTCCAATCGTTAGATATTATTTTGTACTTCTAACCCTTTTTCTTATACAACACGTCGCCTGCTACGCATAATCGTTATCTCAATCAGTGATGTGAATTGGTAAATTACCGTGGTAATTTACCGTGAATTAAGCCTGTTTGGATGACCCATCTACCTGCTTCGTTGGGCATAAGGGAAAGAGTAAGTTTTATTGCTCCAAAAAAGATTTCTATTTTTACGACTGGATGGACCATCTAATCTGCCAGGAAGTTTATGATTATGATAAAATTTATTTTATTTAATACAGTTGATAAAATATAGTTTATATTATTTTTTAAAATTGTCCTTTAAACTATTTGAACGGCCCATCATAAACTACCTGGAAGATTAGATAGTCCCTCCAGTCATAAGAGTAGAGAGACCTTTTTGGAGCAATAAAACTGACCCGTTTCCTTATACCCAATGAAGCAGGTAGATGGGTCATCCAGACACGTTTAAACCACGGTGTATTACCACAGTAATTTACCAATTCACGTCACTGGTCCCAATAATAAATTTTAATATACTTGTTCTTACAGCCCATATTATATCTGGTACATTATATGTTATAAATCCTGTATTTGCTGATTACTTCCACTCTTACATAGCACAAGCCTTCAACATTTGAAGGCTTAAATTAATTTGTTTTTTAACTTTTAATTGATCTCTATGTATTTTTTAGCTCTGAATCCGAAAATGTTCTTCATTTTTCCAATCACGTCAGGATTTTTCGCACATCTCTTTAAAAATGTATAAAAAAGTCAAAAGATTGCATAGATATGAGGCTCAAGTAACGGTTTCTCCTACAAATTATAATTGTGTATTTTACATTTGATTTAAAGTTTCTTTGAAGCGCCCATGCTCTGCTTCGGGTTTTTCCTTTTATGTTCTCTATGGGGTTCATGTCGGTGTAAAATCCAGCAATAGTCAGATATCATCGTAGTACACCATCTTCCTTTATAGCTCCTTTTCATTCCTTTGATGTCCTGATGAAATCTCTCATCCATTTCTTCGCTAACTGCACCCAAATTTTGAGGAAAGTAGTCCAGATGTGAAATTGGGAAGTAAACCTTTAAGCTCATGGAACAACCTAGGTTTTTGTACTTCTGCTGCATATTCTTGAATCTTCTCTGATTTGAAGTTCGGATCTAAAAGGTTATTAAAAATTGAGAAACTGACAGTTTCGCCTTTTTAATATGAGAAAACCAGTTTAAATGATTTTTTACGCAGAGAAGAAACAAACAACAAATAAAATGAACTCAGGTAGAACTTGATAAATCAATTAGATTTTTCTCTATCGTGTACACAAACTTCAAAAATACGGTTTTGAGAAAAACGCGTTTAAAGTTTTGGCATCTGAAAGGTATAATTTCTTGATAACTTATAGCAATCATAAAGTTATAAGGTTAATCAGCAATTCTTCCTACAGGAGTCCTTCAATTTCCCCATATAATTCATTTTGTATCATTAGACTGCTGTCTCGTAAGTCGCCTCTTCGTTGTAGCGTTCACTAAAACCTTTTGTTTGTAAGCCAATCTGAATTTTTAACAAATATGTGCATATGTGCTTAACTTATGCCTTGACCTACAGTACTGGCCATAAAGATAGCACTAGTTGGTTTCTCCATAATATATTTTTTCAATTTTATCGAACCGCTCTGAAATTTTTCAAGGATGTTTTTCTGGACCACGTCCAGATTACATTTGACAACCTGTTAACATTTGGGGATGCACGAAATGAATGAAAACTCAAAAATTAACAAGTCAAAAAACCATCAATTTTAACTTTTTTCATATTGAACCTTTTTTAATGCGGTTTTAGATTGTTCTCGGTGGCCCAGGCAATAACAAATTAATATAGGTCCAAAACCACACGAAAACGTTTGAAATTAACGAAACATGTAAAACTGCATTTCCTATGAAATATCGATTCTTCCTAATTAGCATTTAGTTATACCACAAGATCAAATCAGATAGTCACATATGACGGGAATACGATGTTTCGTAAGTCTACAAAATTTCAGCTGATTTGATTAACTTTGAAGAAAGTTATGACAACATTTAAAAAAAAACTACCAAACAGTGATATCTTTATGGCCAGTATTGTATATCCAAATAAATAAATGAATTTTGTTTGTAATTTTAAACTGTTGTCTCGATTGCTCGAATATGTTTACAGAACCGATAATCCCCTTTCAAATGCTAATTAAGAAACCGAACCACGCAGAGCGCGCGAGGCTGGATTCCCAACTCGGCGCGCAAACTTTTACAGGCTATCATTCGAAAAGTACTTCGAATTCTGCTTTAAAATTTTAATACGATATTCTCCGAATATAATACTATTGATTAAGGCCATTGTTGAAAAATCGATTTTTTGGATCCGGTAAACCAGAATCCCCCCGTAATAAGGTTGAAAATTTATCACAGATGTGTATAAAGCGTTGACCTTCTTTCGATAAGGCTGTGAAAAATAGCTGCCAATAAACATGTTACATCTTGTTAAGTCTTGTCACAACCAATCAAATATTAATATATTTGAATATTACTCATATTTTCGGCCAAGCTGTCGACTCCAGGCATCCACTTCACAATGGAGAGCTAACTCTCCCACCGTCTCTTCGTGTTCAACCCAAAAAATGTTCTAGATTCCCTAAGGGATATTTAAAGGGCTGGAGGGGGAGGGGAGAATATTTCAAGGGTACAATGTGCCCCTTGAAAAGGTCTTACCTCTCAAAAATTAACGAAAAGAAATAAATGAAAAATGCAATAAAATAGGCAATTAGGCTCACTTATTGTAATTTTCATTAGAAAACAGAAGGGGTGAATTGACCCCCCTTTCCCTCTCATCAGACTCCTCAACTGTTTTGCTATAACTGTGCTTAGTACAAGCAACAAGAAAGAATACATTATAGCAAAAAACGTTTTATAAACGTTAAAATCAATTATCAAAAGTTAAAAAACACAACCATCGCAGGATTGTGTGATTGTGTTTTAAGTACAATTAAGCCCAATCTGTTTAAGCACATGTGTGAGGATTATCCAAGTATGTGAATCTACCGATCTCACTTCGAATTAGTACACTATTTGCGTGGATATACCTCACATGTTCTGAGCTCGTTGTCTCTTATCTTACTTTGTTTTCTAGTTTTCCTAAAACTATTACCAGCCTTATCATTTTCGGTGTTATTCACGTTTTATCCCTTGTTCTGAATTGTTGTTATCTCATGGTGTCCACAATTTTGTGCTTGGATGTCCTTTAAGATGCAAACCTCATCAGTCACAGAATGTCCTTTTTGAACACCATATTGATTTTCTGTCCTTGCAGGTTCGTTCTACGGCTACTATAGTAATTCTTTTTCGTGTAGTATCGCGACTTGTGCATTGATCACCTGCTCGATCATTTCGTTGCCTTGCTCTTGTTCCATACCAAACTGTGCCACATATCCCTATTCCTGTATCCTTTCTCCCGCCTCTCCATGCGTTTTCTTTAATTTCTCATCTAGTTGATGTGAACTGGAATGAACCATAAACGACAAGACAATGCAAGCATTGTATTTGGCAGTTTAATTCCCTATGGTACGAAAATCATTGAGAAGCAGAACGCTCGCTAGGCCTTCAATAATTGGAGAAGATGTTTGCAACTCATGATCGCATTACCGATCTAATGTACGCCTCCAAGTCCGCTAAAATTAATTGTTCCCATCCCCGTCACTTTTCTCTTTCATCATCCGAAACGTGCAAGCGTTCGCATCACGAAAACTATTATAGCGTAGCTCTTGATTCGGTTTGTTATTAGCAGTCCATTGTTCCGCAGAGCATCCGGGCTGGCGAGGATGCAAGAGACGGGATGAAAATTGAATTTATTAGGCCGCTCAAAGACCCCAAATTATTGCGAGGCTCGCGTTCCCCGCTCATGCTATCTCTTTCTGGCACGCCTCGAACGGTTTTCCGTCGCGCTCCCGGGCGTTCACATTACGAACTATGAATAGAGGCCTCCGGTATGTGTGTGCAGGAAATTTTGAAATTTCATCTTAGGTAGGGAGTTTTTTTGATACGGGTAATGCAATTGAAAGGCGAAGGCCTGAGTGGTTCTCGTTCCTGATGGGATTCCGTTCGAACAATGATCCTGCGCCCGAAGGGCCGTAATCCTGTTTAAGTCCTGCACTGGGAGGGCCCCCAGGCAAAGGTGCAATTTAATTACTGCCAAGGAATTGCTTCGGCGCTCTATGAAGTTGATGTTATCGTTGCGCTTTCTTCTTCCGTTTTTTCCCCTTTGTTGTGTTTGATAGCTAAAACGCATCTAACAAGAAATGTACAACATAATTGAAAAAATCGCCCTAAAAGTATTAGGACACTTAAGAAAAATATGACAATGTATGTAGCATACTTTAGTATCTAATACGCGGAATACAAACGTGGATGTCTCACATGTCTGGATATCTCTCGAAGTACAGTACCATTTCAATAGCTTTTATTTCATTTTCAATGATTCTGTGACAGGATGCACCATGAAGCAGCATTAATACTCCTAATTATTAAGGTACGAAATGAATGGAAGAAAATGTGGTAAAACATAAAGCCTAAATTTAGATCTGATATTGCCACCTAAAAAGAATTAAGATGTTATAATATAATGTTAATTTCAATTTTATCCTGATAAAAGTATATATCCTTTTATTTTGCTCTCATTAGGTGATTACTTTCTACCTTACGGTCTCAGCGTGATTGGGACGCCTCTTCGGCACATTTCGTCAATTCTCTTCTATTTAAGGT
>JAWQRM010000680.1:0-20471 GCA_033557675.1 Coptodactyla brooksi | reverse complement strand
TGACAGCTGTCAAATTTATACACGTATCTTTTGAAGGCTAGGGCTAACTAAAAATCATATGGATTTAATACTAGTAGCGCCATCTATGTGTCAGCCTACGAACTTTTCAGCCTACCTGTTATACTATTGTGTGCAGTCTATACAGCTCCATAATGAAAATCAACACATCTTTTGTTTAATTTTGTTATTCTTTGTATTTTATGTTTATTGAGTAGTGTTTAGATTACCTATTCTAAAAAAGATCTAAGCAGGGTCGAACTTATTGAATATATTGTTTAAGATTGTGTCAGTATCGAAATTATATAATATATATAGGTAAAATAGCTTTAAAATAGTAATTACAATTACTACAGGCATACTACCTCATTAGGAAATATGTTCAATATTTGAAGATCGAACTATTATGAGATTGAAAGCACTTCCTAAAAAATTACAAAAAAATACACTTTTAAAATTTTTTAATACGTAAAAACCATAGTTATCAGTGAATTGAGTGTAGTTCCCCAATCTACTTTGTTTCTACTAAAGTTCGAAATTCATTATTTTGAAGAAACCATACTCAAATACCCACATGCCAACAGATTCAAATACAGACTGCCATAAAAGATAAAGTTACGAACAACGAAGACAACATATAATATATTTGGAAGTGACGTATAAAACTTTTTATTGAGATTTTTTGAAAGTAGAATTGATGTAAAAGATGATGTTGCCTGAATATTGCCACAGTGGCCAATGTAACTATTTAAGCACGGGCCTTTTGCTCTAAATGTATAATTCTTTTAGTGTTATATTATATAGTATTATATTCTTTTACTAGTATATTTGCCCTATATCAAACATGTCTATGAAGGTTTGCTTCCTTCTAGAAACACTAACGTACAGGTAAACGTGAGGCAAATATGCGAGTACAGGCCTGTTTGCCTCCAAGAGTGCGAGATTGGCGTGGTCATACGTGATCAAGTACTTAAAATGGAAGGAACCTTGCGGAAGAACTGCATAAACTATGCCTTTGGTATTGAAAATTTTAATGTATTTTGGTATTGAAAAAGTTTATCATCAATCTGAACGATACATATATAAAGAGATGGGCAGTGCCTACCGGGGTAATGTCCTAATAGAATACTAATACTTACATAAACTCTAGCTTTAAACATACATAAATTACCTTCATAAATTCGTAAGTTTCAGTACATTTTTGTTCTAATTTAAAACAAAATTTAGAATTTCCCAAACCGTTTTGTAGCAGATATTTAATTCCTTACCAATTTTTCGTCTACTAGTTGCTGGATTCTCTTCGAATGTCTTCCCTCGGAGGTTTTAGGTGTAAAACTGCCAGATTCAGTAAGACGATGATGAATGTTTATAAATATTCTTCTGTCTGGAAGAGCACGATCAGAATACCTTTCTTGATAGAGTGGCTGGACCTTCGTGGAATTACCAATAGCAAGACCATAACGCATTTGAAAACGAAATGCATTTGTGTCATCTCCAAATTAGAATAATTTACCAGCATAATTTAATTTGCCAGCACAATTTACTAAAGAAAAAGCAGACCAAAGGAAAAGTACTATAAACAAACTGTCACGCAAAAAATAACAGTCGCTAGCAACGAGCAAAGTTAACTTTATTTTATTTTAACAATTTTTCGAGATGCTGATTATGTACTTAAAGGGTTTTTATTTTTCTTAACAACTGTGACAGGCGACAAGGAGGTTCTAACTAAGGATATGTGGGACGGTTATATCCACGGGGGTCGTTATTTATAGACGCTCTGAGTGCAAGAAATATTTAGTAACTGGCTTAACGAACCGGTAGGTGTCGTCAGAGTCATAATTATCCGCTTCATAAGCATATATAATTAACTCGACAAGAAGTGGGTAGTATGTTAATTTATGATGTTGGCAGTTTTTGTTTATGCAAAGTCAATATATTAAAATGCCGCTAAGGAAAAAAAATAAAAAGAACTTTTTGGCGCCAGGTCTGTTTCTCTTTGTTCGTACAATTTACTTTTCAGCGTGCCAAAGTTTGACTTTGAGGCTAAGGGTTCTCTTATATTATTTTTTTAGATGAAAACGTTTTTGTTTCCTGTTAAATTTCAATTTCAGCGTATAATTTACGTCGGAAAGTATGCGTAATATGATTTGTGGCATCCGTGTATTTTTCCAAACAATTCCATTCTGATGGACGCACAATGTAAATGGTAAATAATGCATATATTAACATAATATATTTAAAACAATTAGTGCACCACGAGTTGTTGAGTTTAGTTGCACCGGACCGTTGTTTCGGCTCATTACAAGCGGCGAGCTTTTTGAAACGCTGCCGCGGTGTTAATTATTTTACCGACGTAACATATTGTTTTCGGTGTGGACTTTTATCGTAGCCCCTGATAACAAATGAGGAAAATTATATGCACGTGCGGCGTGCGCTTTTAATTCAGCCCGGCGGGCCACGCTGTGAATTACTGCTTAAAAGTCACGCGCACCGTTCCATTATGCTCCCAAAAAGGGTTCGGTTTTCTGAAGCTGCTCCTCACGGTCAGTTGAACTGGCGACATAAATTTCACGTATTCGGTCGACCCCACCAGAGGAACGCTAATAAAATGTCGGACAGTTTGCCGCGCTGTAAGACCGCCTTGCATTTTTCATTGCACCCTGTCGCACAGAATCTGGATCCTGCAAAAACGAATTCAGTTTTTATATACTCCCTGGGGAGAGGGATTTTTGAGTACTTTAGTGCTACGTCAGTAAGCAGGTCACAATGTCCTAAGCGTGTAAATTAGAGAACTTATTTTCTAACAAACCTTACAGTGAACGTAAAATAAAGAAGACTACTATTGAATTTGATATAGATATAATAAGCTCGCTTAAAGCTCAACAAAATATCTTTGGAGAACTATTAGCTAATTGACATATTAATGCGCGTAGCATAAACTAATCTACATTTGAACACGAAGTAACTATATCTTCTTATATCATAGAATTATACATTACTGTGATCACCATTGCGTGTTCCAAATATTATCGATATATTCAAGAGCGCCTGTCAACGTTCCTGATAATGCTAACTTGGTAAGCGAAACTGATACTACTCGAGTTAAAACTATAGTTAACAAGCACTATTTTTTTTATTTGTAGTCGACATGTTTCTACTTTTTCAAGACACTCTTTTTAAAACATTTTCGTCACTACTTTCAAGTGAATGCGTTGTTTTCTCTTATATCGTATAGGAACATATTTCTTGTCTCAAAGCTTTTTTCAAACGTTTAAGTTCAACGGACAAACAAAAACTTCATTTTTACTCAAATAAAAGGTCACTTTAAAATAAAATTATTCTAATAATATTTAAAAATAAAACTAAATAAAAGATTCTGGCTGATTTAAACATGTCTCCTATTTCGCCAAACAATACCCCAACCCGTCGCAGAAATTTCTGGAGTAATAGTTTGATGTGCTGAAATAATTTTTCTTGTAAACTCATTCAAATTTCAAATGGCACTGGCGACAAAATGTCTCACAAACTATCGTTTCGAACACATTGACAATGCGCAATATTGTTCGACGCGATGTAACTAGTCTATTTTCGAAAGCAACTGCGAATAAATTTACAACTTCTATCAAAGAATCACTCGACTCGTCCACTAATCGGACGATAATACGATAGCCCTATGGGACAAGATGTACTTTCCAGCACGGTATGTAGTGGATCAATGTTTCATTATAGCAGTGTAATCGGCTGGAATATAGGATGGAAATTGGCACTTATCTAGATTTTTCTTTATTTGTTTTTCGTAAATATTTTTTTTTGTTTTTACCCAATGTTTTTATTAAAAACTGTTATTTAAAATAGATAATGTTATCTGTTGGTGTCGGTTTTCTGTAAATTTTGCATTTTATTTTGTCTTCTTTCTCGATGATTATGATATCCAAATAGTTTATACTGTTCCTTTCCACATGTGAATTTTATTTTACTGCGTTTTGTATTGATGTGATTTAATATGTAGTCTACTTGTGGGTGTTTGGTGATGCATGTCATATCATCTATATATCCGAACCATACCTTTATTTTATATTGTTCTTCAATTTCCTCATTTATTTCCTCTTCAAGTTTTTAGAGGTGTATTTTTGTTTTGATGTAATTGTGGCATTGTTTAACTTTGTAACTAAGAGTAAGTGTAAGAGACGCAGAGATTTTTGAGCAGCTGTTATGTTTAGTGAAGGATTGATTGACAAAGAAAGATACCGCAATGAGAAGCTATTAGTGAAGAGGAACATTTCACTGCTACACTGAGATTTCTTGCTGAAGGAAGTTGCGAAGATCTAAAATATTCCATGGATATTTCGGCACAAACATTGGGATACTTAATGATTATTTGAAGGTTTTTCATTCATTTTTATATTCGTTTGTGTACCGCTAGTAGCCATGTTTTATATTCGTAAATAGGTTTAAATATAAAATAATAATTTCAGTGACTTTGATATGTATTTTATTTTTCTACTTGACCGGTTTCGGTCTTTTACAAGACCATCTTCAGAGGTTCCAGATAACTAGAATATACAATATGATAAGAATAAACAATATGAGTTATAATGCAATACTGTATGAACTTATTGTCTAAGTAGTATAGCAATGTCATACTTACAATAAAATAGAATGAAATAAAATAAAGACATATAACCCAACATTTTAAAAGATTATTAAAATTTTCGTAATATAAAATACAAACATATGAATTAAATATATAAATTAAAATATAGATTAAAATATCTTGGTATAAAATTTAGAATTTGATAACCTGAAATAAGAAACCTGATCATTATACATTATGTAAACCATCACAGAGGGTACCGTATTGTCTCAGTAAGTATATCAATGTACATTGTGAAAGTTGAATACTTACTCGTCAACTTTATTTATACAGAACGCCACAATCACGTGTACAAGTAGTGGTGAAAGAAAATCATGAATGAAATAATTTATTTGTTGACCTGGAAGTAACCTCGTGAAAAAATTATAAATATGTATGCTATATACTTACATCAGACGTTAAAACTCTATTGCAGGAAGATATTAATTTATTGGTGTGTATAAAATGTTGGAAACAGACCAAAGTATCAGAGACTGAAATATATTACAAACGTTATAACGAAAACGAGTTTTTGGGAGACACAAAAAGACGAAAATGCTATTCTCTCTGGTGGGGAGGAGAGATGGCAAATTTAATGTGTATATATTTTAAATAACTGTAAGAATTAATATTAAGATAGTTTTGAGTGTTTATTTACTCATTTAGACATCTTATGTGTGGTCTGGTTTTAATTAATTTATCTATTTTATATGCTTCCTTTAGTTCTAGTAGAGAGCTTTTATGAAGGTGGTGTAGTAAATTTCTATTTTTCTCCTCTTCAAACTCGTGATTGCTAAACATTAAGTGTTTACCGAAATTTGATTTTTCATTCATTTTGTGCTCCTTTAATGGTTTTAAGTCTTTATTTGATTGCATTCTATTTTATTTTATGTATAGCATTGCAATACTTCGTAGATAATAAATTCATACAGTATTGGGTTATAACTCAGTGTTTGTTCTAGTTATCTGGAACCTCTGAAGATGGCCTTGTAAAAGCCCGAAACCGGTCAGGTAGAAAAATAAAATTCATATCAAAGCCATTGAAATAATTATGTTATACTTAAACCTATTTACATTTATTTTTATGTATTAACATTTATTCATTATTTATGTATTTTAATTGAGTTAGAAAAGTGGAATGGTAGCCCAAAATCATACAGGCAGGAAGAGCACAATTAGACTATATTTTTTGCGGTTGCAGGTTTTCTATTTCAGTATTCTACTGTATTAATTAATGCACTATATTAACTTTAAAATAAATAAAATACATAACTACTTACCGGAAAAGCTTCTTATTGCGATTTGTGTAAATCCTGTGACTTGTCATTTCTATTCTCGTTGAAAAATTCTTTACGTGATCCTTGCCCTGACTTGCGAATTCTGTGGAAATCCTTCACTTTCGATACTTTTCGTTGGTACTTCCTGATTCCTTGTAAACAGCAATAGATGAAAGTACCAAATCTTTGGTTAACACGTCAGGTGTACAAATAAGTTTCCGCCGCTTTGTATCAAAAATTGGGCATTTATTGTGAAAGAACAGAACCTTATGTTTTATTCGAAGTATTGTCCATCGCTTGCCACTACTTTTTGTCATCTTTTTGATAGCATGCGGATACCGCGTCAGAAGAATGCTTCATCTTTTGAGGTTATCTGTGAATCGACCCAATTCGACATTTTCGCACACAAAGGAATATCTTATACTGACAAAAAATATATTACACTGAGAAGAATTCACTAATATTTCAAGGTTATGTTGTTGACAGATGTCCAACCTTACGATAATGACGTTTTACTTTTGACAATTTTAACCATGACTTACTAGTGGCGCCAACTTTTGTCCAACGCTGAAATCTTGTTTGTACACCTAATACATCGATGTTCCTTTGTCACTTTTTCAAGAACCTTCCACCTTTTTAACTCCCTACGAAAATATCCTCTCACGTTTTGAATAGTTTACTCACGAAATCGCGAATTGTTTTAGGATACACAGTTGTAATACTCCACTAGTGCGTTGTACCCTGAATTTTTACTTTCTCTTAAAAGAAAGTATTCAAAAAAAATCTATGTCGAGATCTTGATGGATCTTGACGAATTAAGCTTTTTGTGGCCTATCTATGCTATTTTTGGTGGTTGGTCTGTCCGTCCGTCCGTCTGTAAGTCCTTCTTAGACTGCCACGTTAGACAGAGTAAAACAGTACTTTATATGCAAGCTAATTATTATATAATCTGGCCACAATAAGGATTTCGTAAAACTAAACTTAACTACTTAGGTACTTAACCTAAAAATTATTTGATTTTTTTACAACTTTTTATAACAATATATATTTTTGTAATCTGCATAAAATTATGAGTAAAAAACTATAACCATACAGTCCTGTAGGGCAAGAGGGTATTTCGTTTTTAATCTCGGGTATTGTTCTCTTTAGAAAAAAAAAGCTTCATATAAAGGTTGTATGACATCGAACTCTTCATAATTTGAAACAGTTTTCGAATATACAGGGTGTTCAGTTTATTCTAAAAACTATCCAATGAATTTTTAAATGGAACACCCTGTATAATATGATATTTTGGATGTCCTTGTAAGACTTGAGGGCGACTTTAATTATTATACATCAGTTCTAAATAGCGTTATTACACAGTTTTGGAAAAAGATGACAGGTACGAATGGAATTTTTTTTTTACATTTTTTATATTTAAATCAGGGGAATATTTAAGAGAAAGTCATGCACGATGTACATCTTCTAGTTCAGATTTTTATTAAAAGGCACCGTGGATTTAGTCTTCCACAGCACAGTATGTTGTTTGCAGATTTCAGTAAACTGAATTAAACTGTCCTTTACTATTACTTAGCTTCAGTATTTAATAGTTAGCGATTTAAATCATAGAAACGTTGTACCATTTAAAGATGCAGATGATAACAAAATATAAATATATAGGCGAACATTATAGTAATCTAACCATTACGATAAAAACAAACAAAAGAGGCATAAGAATTTAATAAAAACGACTTTCCGGACGGATATAAAATGATGTGACTGGCGTTAAACTAAGAACTTTTGTCTTTTGCATAACTTTATATCTCCATTTAGCCTGCCAATTTAAAGTCGAAACTTCGGCGACCATTTGTTCGCCCCATAGCTGCCAGTTACCTTTCCAATTATAAAACTGTGATTCGTCGCCGATTCGAACTGCAACGCAAAAAAAAACAAAAAAGCTTGGCGAGCTTTGGTGGCAGTCTGTGTGCGTTTCCGACAAAATTAATATCTTATCGTCGAAGCTGAATGGCGATTAAGCTGGACGTCCATCATTCCATTAACGGGATGGAAGAAATATCAGAAACAATAAAACGGCGTCCTGGCAGGGATATTAAATGGTATGAAAGAAGTTATGGGCGCTTTAAAGCTTATGATGCTAAGCCGGGAATTATCGGCCACAATTTCAAATCTATCTTTTGTTGGCTGAACGGAAAATGGATTAGAGGGGGTAAACTTTAAATATATTTATATTTAATACCGGCTCGAGTTGGGAGTACTGCATTTAACCCATTAAATATTTATAAACTGTTAAAAATTAAAATTTAAGAGAATATAACATCTAAATTTTCTGTGAAACCAAAAAAAAATTTCAAACAAGTATGGTGGCGGAGAAATGGGTTAGTACCCATTAATGGTTTTACCACATAACATAATGGTGACATAATGGTTTTACCACAAAAATGGTAAAAGGTTTTCACGAAAATAACGAAGCATACATGAAAATGTAAAATAGTATTCACAACTCCTATCATCCATCTTATTCTAGACACTTGCCATCATATCATTCATTAACTAAACATAGCGCACTGTCATGAAACGAGTACGGTTAAAAAAGTAAAGAAACAAAACAAACAGATAACCTCATCACTGGTACGACAAATTCTCATAATAGGAGGCACCAGCAACTTTAACAAAACAAAAATGTTATCAATAACCTATAAAATAGAATAATTAGAGAAACAATCGAAATAGAAAACCGAGCAGGCTTTCTAAATAAAGGGGATGATGAAGTGACTCCCAGACGCTGGCGTCCTGCTTTAACCAGTAAAGATCACCACATTCGATCAACGTCAAAGGGACAGAACAATTCACACACATTAAGGAAACATGGCAGTAAACAAACGTCTGACCACAATGATCCTTGCCATATATATATATATATATATATATATATATATATATATATATTGTATGAATTAGCTTCCAAAAAGTTTTCACTTAATAATTGATACTTTTATAATTGATACTTTTATAGAAGCTACATCATTTTATCGGATCATAAGTAATCAATTTCCAAGAAGCATATTGAAGTTAAACATTGCAATAAAAATGGAATTATTAATTCTTTCGAACAGCCGGAAGCTCGTGAAAAAGCGCCATTTGGAAGAAGACGGCTGAGATGTCATCGAAATATCAATCTAAGTTCAAAACTTTCACGTGAAAGCTGTCAATACTCGAAAGGTTATCTTGCGGGGTTATGTTGTGAAATTATTTTTATGACGCATGTACTGAAAACTTTGAAAAGGAAATAATTATGTTTTAACACTGGTTTTACTGATAAAATGTGCAATAACAGAAGGTGAGACTAATACTACAGCTAATACGCTCGGTACACTTTTAGATTTCACTTTCTATTGGTATCCACAATTTTGTAGCAAAGTTAAACAGTGCCACCACTATACCAAAACTAAAAAATTCGTTTCAAAACAAAGTCCACAACTTTACAATTTTTTCGTTTAATGTTTCGTTTTGTGTACGTGGTACATTTCACTCATACTACGCAAATAAAGCAAAATGACTTCTTATTGGCAAACTGTACACTTAGTGATGGTCGAATTTGTTTCCTACAGAAAATCTGGAATTATTTCATGGGAAATTCAACTTACAACAGGCTCGACTGCGTGACCATGCGGTACGCAGATTGCAGTGCCGTTGTATGTCTGAAACCACAGTATTTTAATATGTAGCAGCCAATAATGGGCTTCACATGCATGCCTGTCATATCCGTTTTAGAACTGTTGGTTGCAAATTAATACTAGTCAATCGAATACTGCTCAACATACACGTGTTCGCAATATAAACCATAGGTTCTCAAACATTTGAAGTTCGCAACCCCCTTATAGGCGTTTATGAAATGAAACAAAGCTTTTATAACAGTGCAGGGAACAATTATTGTGTACTTATTAGTGAACTGGTGAAGAGAAAATGTGCATTTAAAGTAGAATAGTCTGGAAAACATAAAATAATAAATTTATATTATGAATTATTGCTTGCGCCATCTCTTACCAAGTAGCGTAATTTTTTCGTTTTACCTGAACTTTCCACCATATTCGAGAATATGCTAGAAGGCACTGCAGCTTTATGGAACTTTCAGATTAACTTTATATAAGCAGCAAAGCGCGACGAGGTATCATTTTCAACTTGTTCGTTGTTCTATCGACTACCAAGTGATCAATTACATGTTATGAAGCATACTCATTTCATTATCTTTTTAAATATAAATAGATTTTTAAAAAGGTCATTAGAACCATCTACGTCGGGAAGTAACAATAAAAAAATAGATTGTATTTTGATTGCAATGAATATTTTAAATATGGATTTACTCTTATTTCCAATAAACCCCAGTGTGTTGCTTGCGGTGAAGTGTTGTCAATAGGAAACATGAAGCCATCAAAGCTACTTCGTCATTTAAGTAGCAAGCATCTAGATAAAAAAGACAAGCCTGTTGAATTATTTGCAAGAAAGCTAAAGTCCCTTTCCTTAGTAGTGGATACCATGGAGCAAGCCACTTTTACATTGGTATCTACTACTAAGGAAAAAGCTTTACCAGTAAGTTATCGAGTTGCATTTCGTACTGCAGAAACCAGTAAGCCACATGCAGTTGCTGAAAATCTGATTTTACCTGCAGCTATTGAAGTGGTACAAATAATGTTAGGTGAAAAAGAGACTTCAATATTAAAAGCAATACCTCTTTCCAATAATACAATCCAAAGAAGAATGAGTGACATGGCAGAAGATATTCGAACACAAATTGTTGATAATATTAAGAAGTGTACGTACTTCTCACTACAGATAGACGAATCTACAGATATTTCTAACTGTGCCCAGTTTGTGGCATTCGCAAGATACGATATAAAAAAAGTGGCATTACAGAAGATGTTTTATTTTGTACGCTATTAGAGACCAATGTGACCGGAAATTGTTTATTTGACGCTTTTGTGAAAGGTACAGAGAAGTACAATATTGATTTAACAAAATGCGTTTCTATTTGCACCGATGGCGCAGAGGCTCTGACAGAACCTTATTACAAAATTACTAGATGTAATGCCGAAGGCTACATGGATACACTGTTTTTCACACAGAGAAGCTCTTGCGTCAAGACCTTTACCTTTTGAAATGGATTGTGTTGTGAAAAATGTTATTAAAGTTGTAAATTCTATCAAAGGAGAAGTGTTGCAGATTCATATTTTTATAAAAATTTGTGAAGAAATGGGGTCTTTATATGCAAATCTTCTTTAACACACAGAAGGAATCTTACTTCTGGCTTTCGAGAGGTAACGTCTTGAAAAGAGTTTTCAAGTTAAAAGCACAACTTTTGATGTACTTGCAAGGCGAGAAATCAGAATATGAGAACTTGTTTTTAAATTCTCTTTGGCTTCTTGGAGTGGCTTTCCTGGCTAATGTTTTTGAACACTTAAATATTTTGAAGAGTTGTTTACAAAGCCGCGATTTATTAAAAAAATGATTTGTAAAGATATGGCCAAGTATGTATCATAAATTCTGAGAATGTGTTTGCTGAGATGCAAGTCACTTTGCACAATTTGAAACAACAGCTATGTGACTGTTTCCCCGGAGAAATTCGAAACAATTATGACAATTACAGATTGTCATAATTGTGGATAATGAATCCGTTTTAAGACAATAGTCTTTTACAAGCCGGAATTCCAACAACCATGAAAGAAGAACTGAAATATCAAGTGATGGAATGTTGAAGCTAGAATTTTTTTCAGAACCCAGATCAGTTTTAGACCAAAAGGATGTAAGAATATCCTGAGCTGGCGGGCAGAGCTGTTAAGATTTTGCAATATCATATTTATGCATCAAAACAAAAGTGAGAAGCTGCCTCGTACTTGAAAATGATATCATTGTATGTGTATCTAATATAGAGCCCAGATTTCAGAAACTAGTTTCTGAAAAACAGGCACAACAGGCAAGGTGGAAGAATCATGTTTATATTCCAGAATAACATATATGTTCACTAGTTAAATTACTTGTTGTCACATTGCTTTTGTGTGATAAAGTTTTAATTACGTTACGAAAGATGGAAGTAAATGTTTTATTTTGAAAATTTTCTCGCGACCTCCCTAGTTGTTTAACGCGGCCCCCCAGGGGTCGCGATCCACACTTTGGGAACATATGATGTAAACTATGCTACAGAGCTAAAACGAGTGTAGCTAGTATCAGTTGCTTTTCTATTCTTTTTTCTTGTTTTTCCTGAAAAAAATATGGGTTGAACACGGGACTATATTTTAAAGCTGTCCCGGAACGCAGGTAATGTATCATACAGGGTTAATTTCGCGATCTCGCATCCGAGTTAATCCCCCTTTTTAAAGGACCGCTACGCGCCGGGCTTAAGTCATAATTGCGTTATAGTTTTAATTAAATCTTCCAGCGGCAAAGGAAACATCGGCTTCAGTTTTAATAAATTTCGGCATAAAGTCGGCAGCCGTTTTTTCACCCGCTCGGTTCCTCGCAAATTTAATAACTAGACATATTAAAGTTCTAAAAATTCTACTCGCGCGCCGAGGTAAAAAGTCGGAAGTCGGGCAGCTTCACCTTATAATTTCCTAACCCTGCTAGGTGTAGCGTATATCTAGCAATTTTAATCTTTGTCTACGTGTAAAGGTGTATCACGTGTTTTATTAAGGACTAGTCCTGCACGTACGTGATCCTACTGTATTTCGACCTTACAGAGATCTTGTAATCATAGATAACTCGAAAATTTTGTACCAAAATAAAATTTGCAAGGGAGCAAATCGCAGTTCATCGGCAGTTCATCGAACGCTTTACAGTTTCTCTGCAATATACCCCGCTGATTAAGAAGTAAACGAACCGTTCGTTATCTCTCTTCGTATCTAGATTAACCCATCAAGATGCGCGCTAAAGCGTCAATCCTAATTAAGGTAATCGAAAACAAGTGTGTGGGATGTTGATATTTTAATAGGCGCTGCCTACTCGACATCGTTCTCATCTTTTTCATTGAGATGCAATGCTTTGAGGTATTATAAGACGTACGAATTTATCAAACCATTTATTAGTGGAGGCGGACAGCACTACCACGGAAACACGACTCGCAAAAACAAATTTCCATGAATTATGGAGTAGACGTCTATAAACTATTCAAATCAAATTTGACTTACGAACTCGGAAGTTCGGACCACGTAAAACTCAAGATCGTTCGTTGAGACCTTTCCTGCAAGAAAATGAGACATCTACGTCCAACTTGTTTTCCAACAAGTTTACCTGTACTTGAAATTTCATTATTGGTAGTGCTGGAAACGAGTATTATCGTAGACATGTGAATTTACTGGTGTTTCGTGGACGTTTCGTCCAAAGATGAATTTAAGTAAGTAATTGCTTTTTATTAAGGTAGAAAATAATTTATCGCTGAAAACAATGATTTTGTGATAAGTGGGTGGACCACCGCAAAGTATAGCAGTGAGATGGTCTAGCATGAAACCAGAGATCGCAGGTTCGAATCCAGCTCAGGGGTATTGATTTGAATAGTTTATAGATGCCTACACCATAATTCATGGAAATTTGTTGACACACAATGTGAATTTACTAGTATATTGCTATATATTGACATAAACCGCAAATAATGTATCTCCCAAAATTAAACATTCCTCAATATCATTGAACGACCACATTTCCTAGAACGATGTTTCAAAAAGTAAACTAAATTATTTAAAAGCTCTATAGTGAAACCATTAAACCAACAGCAATCGGCATTTCCAAAGGAATTCTTAAAATAATTGTTTAAAGTAGTGGGTTCGATATATCTTCCCTGCTTGACGAGCATTTGTTTATTGTTATTAGTCGACATGTTTCAGCATTGCGCTAGTTCTGTCGTTATATAGATGTTTTCTTATTGCAGAATTTTTATGTGCAGGAATATAGGATGGGAGTTGTTGACCTGGATGTTAATTACTGGGTTTTTTATGGTTTCTTTGAATATTTCGAGGTTCTCGAAAATAATCATTTTATTACTTTTGCTTAGGGCTTTTATGACCTGTAAATTTTGATCTATACTTCCAGGTAGGTGGCAATTCCTGTCTAGATGGTCAGCGTGGTTAAAGTCAAGTTTGTTATTTATATAAGACTTTGTATTCGTTATATCTGCCCTTAAATGCTTCCCTGTTTGTCCGATACAATGTAATGTAATGTTGTGTAATGTGTTTTATATTATGTAAATATATGTATGTATAGTATGTGTAATATATAGTATGTTTTTTGCAGATTTTCGTTATGCGGTGGATGTAAAGTCCAGTGCATGTGAAGGTGGTCCAGTGTGTTTCATGTTCGGTTCCTGTGTTCTGTATTCTATATTCCTGCATTTTGCTTTTTTATTCTTGATGTTTTTGTGTAATTTTATTATTTTAATGCAGTTGTGCAACCGTTTTTGCTTAGCTATTTGTAATATGATGTTCATTTCTTGTTAATCATCTTCTTTCTTCATTGGAATTGATTCTAATCTATTAAGTAAGCTTCTAAATGTTGCATCTTTATGTTGTTTGGGATATACAGAGGTGCTGGTGTACAGAGGTATGCTGTTTAGGATGTACATAATTCATTATACCTCTATACATCCTAAACAACATAAAAAAGCAACATCTAGAATCTTACTAGATTAGAATAGATTAGATTAGAATTAATTCCTAATGAAGAAAGGAGAACAAGAAATGAACATCATATTTCAAATAGCAAAAGCAGTAATAACAACAGCATTAATAACAAAATTACATGAAAACATCAGGAATAAAATGAGAAATATAGTATAAAACACATTACACAACCAGCAATAGAAGAAAACAACACAATAGAAGAATTCGGAATATGAAGTGTGGCACAGATATTTAAGAACAGATATAATGAACACATAAACTCTCATATAAATAACAAACTTGACTCTGATTGCACTGACAGTCTACGCAGGAATTGCTACCTACCTGGAAGTATAGAACAAAATTTCCTGGTCATAAAAGTCCTAAAAGTAATAAAATGAATATTTTCGAGAACCTCGAAATATTTAGAAATCCTGAAAAACCGTGCAATTAACATCCAGGTGAATAATAAGTCCCATCCTATATTTCAACCCGGAAAAGAAATCATAAGACGCAAGGCAAGTGACATCGGTCTTGAAAATAGCACAATGCTGATGCAAGATGTCGACTAATAACAGTATACAAATGCTCGTCAAGCAGGCAAGATACATCGAACCCACTGCAAAAAGCACTTTGCCGAGATCAAACTATATTGCTGCTTTTTGATTTATAAAGGTCATTATTTTGAGTACACTTGAACAGATTTTGGTGTTAAATTGTATCGAGCAGTTCGCCCGTATAAATAGACTAGATGTCACTTAGGCATTAAGTGTCACTGTATTAACTTAATTAACATGGTAATATTGAATCCTACCAACACACTGGATATACACGAAAAGATTTATTAGTAGATTTGAACAATTTATTGTAGAGTTGGCAAAGTTTTAGGAAATTTGCTTATGGATGGTAACTTTCACATTTTTTCTTATAATTAAGTGATAATAATAAACTCTGTGATACAGGTTAGAAATCGCAATCATTATATGTAATAACAAAGTTTTAACAAGAAGTTCGTAATGACTAATTCAAAAAAGTTATTTAGAAGGCGTAAAGATTGCTGACAAAGTGTTAGAGAAATACATACTGACAAATAGTTCTCTTTTTACAAGCCTTTATTATAAATTTCCTTAATTACAACAAGAAAGAATTTAATGCTGATTTAGTTGTTCGCAGATCTATTAGATACAAGTTTTAAACTTATCCAGTAGTAGCCTCGGCAAATGCAGCCTTTTCCTTAAAACGTATTCCAGCAGTATAACATATCCTGGTTTTAGCTGACTGTTTTTCTGCATTTCTTCACTCTGGACTACTTGAGCTTCTTTTCGTTTGAGAACTTTTAGAACTAAAGTTGAGGGTTTGGAACCTTTGGCTTTGTAACAAAAGAAAGACTCAATCTTTCAATCTTTCATCACTCCTGATGATGCTAACTTGGTTAGGGAAACGTATGTCGAACATCCTCTCTACAAATTTTGACGTAGTGGTGACTTCGTTTTACTTTTTTAACTTTTAGAACTGTTTCCTCAATTCTTCTCTCATCTTCTTCAATTCATTGAATGCGCTAAGTTGAATAAAATTCAGCTGGTTGCATCCAAGCACCTTTCAAGTCCATCCCTCCCTTCCACTTAAGCACTCATTCTCCAGATTCTTAATACTCTTCTTAACAATTAAATTGTTTTAATTAGTTATCTGTCTCGAGAAAGTTAAAACCGCCGTACGGATTCAATGCCAATAAAAATTCCACTTGCAACTTTCTGAACCAATTCTAGGTAAAGACATATTTCTACCTAAGTTGCATAAGTAAATATTACTATTCAGAGATTATCCCTACTCTTCGTGTAGAGGACCAGCAAGTAACATCTGGCATCTGATAAACCTTCCTCTGATTTTATTCGCGCAATTCTTTGGTCTGATAATTTGTGATAAACTCTTAAGATCCTCACAAATCACTGGATATCATTGTGGCCAAGTATGCGGTGTTTCTTATGGATTAATTGATCCACAGCATTGTGAAGATTTGAAAGAAATACAGGAAAACTAAATCCCTCAACGATAGTTGACTGATTTCGCTTTCCCAGTTTAAACGTTTGTTGTACCTTTGAGAACATGGAATCCTTCAGTAGCATCAGTAGGTTGACAAATTCTCACAGTGTAACGGCATTTTCTAATTTTTAAGAGAATTTTATCATCTTACCTATAAATCTCATAATTCAATACGTCTTTTTCATATTCTTGTAGAAGATTGAATGCGTATATTTTCTTCTTTGCTTCTTCTAGCATATTATGATATGATCTGATAGGACATGATACAATTGAACACCACCAAAAGTATCATACCTTTCCTATATATTCTGCAGCAATCACTGTAGTACATTTTGATCTTTCCGGTGTGGCAATGTTCTGGTTGTGTCAACCAAATCTATTCCTTCTACTGTCTAACTGGTTACAGTTAGTACGGATACTAGGACACCAGGGAATTCCAGGCAACGAGGTAACTGATTCACTTGCCAGGAAGGGATCTAAACCCAACCTGATTGATCCAGAACCTTACACAGGGGTTGCTTTTACTCATGCAAAAGCAGTAATCTGAACCTGAACTGAGGGGAGAGTCCTCCGGCACTGGGTTGGAATACCAGGACTTCACCATGCAAAGGGGATAATTACATTACTCCTCAATGCAAAGATCGCACTAGCCTAGCGGAACACGCAGAGTGCCGTCTCTGTATGGAGGATGAAGAGGATATAGAGCACATATTATGTGCCTGCCCAGCACTGGGAAGAATTAGGTTCGAGGTCTTCGGATGTATCCACCTGATACATTAGTTCTATCTTTAATTTACTTTACTTCCTACGAAACGTTCCCATTCAACCTTCGTCTGGTTCTTACTCAAATGAGACATTCAATAGCTTAAATCTAGGGATATAAGTGGTTGTATTTTTTCAATCTTTTACAACCCTGCTTTTGGATTGTAAAAGGTATCTGTTTTTAATTGAACGTGTAAAAATATTGAGGAAAGCTGCTTTTGCAAAGGCAGTAAAATCGGCTTTTACTTTACACGACTTTAAAAACACTATGTTTTTAAAGACGTGTACTAAATGCTAAATCATAACGCGATCGATCGCACATCCGAATATTATTCAGTAGGCGTTGCCAAGAGGACAGTAACAGATTATTTCGGGCGGATTCCGCACTGAAATTAAATAAAGCCCTGTTTCAGCAAGAAACAGGGAGCCACGTTGAGCTCCCGTTCTGGGTTTGGGAGGCGCCGAAGCAAGTAATATTGTTCCCACGGAGTTCCTCGTTGAAGAATCACCGGGAATGTGCAACGGAACAACTCACGATCCCTCGTCGGCAAAATAAATCGGCGTCCTTCCCGTTGATGGATTTATGGGCTGCACTAATAGATAAGAGCGCAGCGCCACGTCAAGGTGCCGTTTTAAACAAAAGCTAAATACTCCCAGTGGGGCGTCCGTGTTTTTATTCTTGTTATACTGCGAAAAACATCGTACAGCATGGAAAACCTAAAGTTCAGCTAAAAGAGGTGGGTAAACAGGGAATGTTTGCTAAAGTAATTAACGTCGCCGAAGTTATATGGCTTACCAAAAAATCAGGCGACATAAACAAAAGCAATATTTACATTTTCAATATTTATGAACGCTGTACCGATTTATAGACTTTAAAGTTCTTATAAGGGCCGATCGCCAAGACGGCACATTCGTTCCGCTCAATATAATTTGTTGAACACATTCGCTGGGCAGGGCCCCGTAAAATTCGTAATTTTACGATGGAAATTGATATGAATTTTCCCGTGGAATGCCCGCGTAGCACCTTTTCGTGGCGTCGATCGTTACTCTTTCTTTTGTTACTACCTGAGACGTTGGAACTTGGTCTTATCGCAGTGGCAACGTAGAGTACAAATCCTGTATTTCACTCCAGAAAAGCAATTCACTTGTTTTGTTCCACTCTCAATTGACTCACTCATTGTTTTTTACAAATGAATATATTATATCATACTGGCAATTGATGATATTCTTTTATGTTAACTTTTTTGCACTTTCTAAACCCTGTTTTCTAAACAATACTATTACGAAGTTCTTAGTTAAACGTTCGTTTTAACTAACTAAGTATTGAAATCTAAAAGTAGCCATCAAAATGTTCTACAACTGAAATCTCTCTTACAATACATCTTCCTCCGTCCACTGTGCTATCAACATTCGCGGTAGAATTACCACTTCTCTCAAAAAAATCTTTGTTTATCCATCTATATTAATTTTTCTTCTTCAAGCACTTCTTCCAGTCTTCGAAACACTTTTGAAACTCAATTTTGGTATGGCTTTTAGCCCCTTCAACAATTCTGCCTTTATCTCCCCAAGGTTTGCAAAACATTCTTTGATAGTCCTTTCATCTCTGGGAATTTGAAGAAGTCACAAGGGCCGTGTCCAGTGAATATTGAGCCTGAAGTATTATAACGATGTTCTTTTTGACAAAAAATTCATTAGCATGAATTGCTTCGCCACAAATCCGGGAGCTTTCTTCAAATTGACTCTTCAGATCATTGGGACGATTAGTTTCGGCGTCACATCTACATACCCATGTTTCATCACCTGTTATCCTTTAAAAGCAGTACATTCAATGTTCATTTGAAAATGCTCTTGGTCGCAATCTAATAATTTCTGATTCTGAGACTTTGCTGTCACACAACTCATACCCAAAACTTCTAAAAAATTGCCGAGTAGGAGCCAAACGTCGTCAGCAACTTTGTGATGCAGATTAGCAGATTATCCATAGTCAATTTTGAAGTCATGTGTACTACATACAGTACACGTCACGCAAAACTCGGCGTAGGGAGAGCGATAAAATTGGCAACAGCGTACTCGCGTCCTGCAGGTAGCTGTCTGTCCGCCAGGCAGCACCACGCTGTCTAGGAATTTAAAAGGCATTCGACAAAAATTCAAGAGGGGAATAAAACTATTTTCTTTCACTTTTGTTAGTATGAATATCGTTCATTTATTGAATGAACGATGTAGTATTTATTTCAAACCAGATGGCGCACCACCTCACAAAATTTATTAAACGAAAAATTTAGAGAAAAGTGGCTTGGAACGCATGGGCCAAATAAATGGCCTGCCAGATCTCTGGATCTCACGCAAATGGACTTTTCATTGTGGGCTTATCTTAAAGACAAATTTTACGGCACTGCATGTCCTGAGAATGTAAACACTTTAAGAACCAGGATCATTACCGCCTGTAGAGAAGTTCCACGTGAGTTTTTATTAAATTCTACACACAATGCAATTGAACGTTGCCGCTTATGTATAGTCCATAACAGAGGTAACTTCGAACAATACCTATAGACAGTTCATTCTTGTATGTTTTACTATGCCTGTTGTTTAATTTGTTTATTGAATTTTATGCAACTTAGTTTATTGTTTAGTATTAATTTTGCATGAAAATTAGTTACATTCATAATTTTAGAAGTATTAGCTCTTGTAAAAGTTATTCAGGCAAACTAAATATTGACATTGACAATTGATGCTGTTTGATTGGCCAACATGATTTGATCAACAGCATGGTTGGCCCCACCTTCTAGATTTCATAGGTGATGTGATGAACTTGAGACCAAGTGTCAGGGTTCACATTCAACAATACCCGTTTTTTCTAAAAATTTTTTGAGAGAATAACATGTTATTTACTTAACTTATAACTTATGTTATTTACTGGAAAGTATGAAATAGAAAGTTAGTGTCCATAACGCAGATTAATAGAGAATTTAATCCCATTTAAGCTGTTTTTTATTAAATGGTTAAATTCGAACAACAAATAAGAGAGTTACAAGCTTCTCCGCCTTTTTGTAGCCACCCGGTATATATATATATATATATATACAGTGAAAGTATATATATATATATAGTATATATATATAT